>VZTG01008112.1:779632-808228 GCA_013397845.1 Melanocharis versteri | reverse complement strand
ATATATATATACACATACATATATATACTGAAAACCATATAGAGTGACTGTATTTTTCTTTTAATTTAGCTATAATAACACATTTTTTAATATGACCTAGTATTTAAAAAATATATTTCTAGCAGTATCCTAGAATACAATATGAGACATTATTCTTTTTAATTCCAAGTACTGAATTTATATCTCCAGAGTTGGTTTTTTCTGAAGTTTCAACTGTAAATGTAATTCATCACATGTTAATGAGTAATCTCATTTTCACTTGTGAGGGTAACGTAGGTGTGCTACAGAATGCTAGTTGTTTAGAACCAAGTAGTAATTGTACTTTTACTGCAAGATCTTGCAATCAGTCAGCAGGGATAGTAGGTGACTACACAGTCAGCTAGGGCTGTATTTTGTTTCTGCTTCCATCAACATTTCACTTTGGATTCTCTTCCAACTCTTCTTCCTGTTATCTCCATCATTCTTGGAGACAGTAACAAATTGCCTATTTCTTTTTGCTGTGAGCTGGAATGATTGATTTGTCAATGTCTAGTTAAAATATATTGTACAAGTCTTTATATGTCTCCATATTCAGAGGCTGATCTTTCTAAAAGATAATGTTAGGACTAGAGCACAGATGCAGGCACAAAGTATTCAACCTCATCAGTCTTGTAGAAAAAACTTAGTGCAAAATTTCTTTAACTGCCCCATTTCAAACACATTAATCATTTCAGTTTGTGTTGCCTACTCAGTCAGATATATCAAGTCCTGAGCTTGCTGTGTTGAAATAATTATGGCAGAAAGGTACTATATGGTTTAGCAGAGTACAAATGTTTTCCACAGACATTTTAAAATGCTAAAATGGGACCAAATTCACTGAAGGTGTTAAAACTTCCATCCTTTAGAGGCTATGAAACTGGAAAGAAACCCTGGATCAATGGAATAGAGCAAGAATTCCAGTTGCAACGTCGATCTTTGTCCCTCTTCTGTTACATCTTCTGTCATATCCACAGCTGATCTTTTGTGCTAGATGATGCTTCTGTATTTGGTTTTCCCAGTAAGAGAAATGGATGTGTTTAATCTCCTCCCATGGTCTCTCTACTCTCATGTTACAAAATGAGAACTTGAAGCTCAGCTATATTGGTTTGGGGGATCATAAATGCAACTATCTCCCCTCAGGTTATGGGTAATCTCAGTTCACCTTTTCAAGGTTGAAGACATTGAACACTAATAAACTAATTAGATTTATAAAGATTCTGCAAATAAATCACATTTATCTTATTGTGAATTAAGCCATGATCCAGCACAAGAAAAACAGCTTATATTATGTCATAAAGATAAAACATGGAGAGGGATCTTCCTTCCTTTGTTCCTTGCTGCTCTTGAATATCACTATCTCTTGGTGGTAGTTCAGAAGTTCTTTATGTTTTCCCAATTCTGCTCTTGTCTAAGTTCCACCAACTAAAACTTTACCTCTCTTCCACAATTCTGGCTTCTCCTTTGTTAAGTGGAATTTGATCTTTTTTTCTACCTGAAGTCCTCCATCAGTCAGTGAATCAGTTGCTTATTTACCAAATATCTGGAATCCAACCTTGAAAGCTGCTTGCCCTTGTCATATGTCTTGTGGGAGCAGCATTTATATCTATGGTTGTTGAAGCTTAGAAACCCTACACTGCTAGTGTTTTGCTGAAAGCAAGAATTTTTCCTTTTACCTTTTTTAGGTTTTAGGTCAATATGAAGACATTCATATACAGATTATAAAAAAGCCCCATACTTAAAACAGAGTGCACTCAGACCCAACCTTTTCAGGCAGAGAACCTTTGGTATCAAGCAGGATTCCTAAATTACATGTTGATTGCAGTAAAGAGTTTCTCATGGCAGAGACAGTAATAACATGTTATTTTATGAGAGCACTTGTACAACATGAAGTAAATAATTCCAAAAAACCCTCTCCCAAGCTGGGTTTAAACTCTCAGCAACTGGCTAGCTAGAAAACAAAACACATACATAAACCTTATGGTATCAAGAATCAGATTTAGCTTTGAGACAAAAAGGCCAGAATTTGAACTGCACAGACATTTCTTGATGATAAAGTGTCTAGTCTGCTAGCATAGACCAAACAAAGATGAACATTTTTGGCTTGTCTTCAGAAATATCCTCCAGACCCTCCCTGTTATTTCTGTGGTACAAGGCAAATATTGCAGTAGTTAAACAATCACTTAATCAGGTGATTCACCACCAGAAAAGTGAAAATCACTATGTCTAGCACAAATCTATTTTTAACATAGTTTGTACACAGTAAATACAAAGGAAAACAAAGGAAGGCAGAAAATACCCACATGTTCTTCATCAGTAAGGGAATTATTTTCTTCGATATCAATATGATGTACTGTAGGTTATTAAGGAAAAGGTGAAATATCCATGGTGCCATTCACAGCATTAACTTAAGGTCTTATTTCAGTTCACAAAATCCATAACCTACAAATATCTACAAGAGGAATGTTATTCCATCACTAGTTTTGGATGCTCTTGGTAAAGAACAGAGACTGTTGAGATGGAATTATCTCAACAATCTTAAAAGTTTCATTTCAGAATGGAGTCTGATTTGCAAACACAGACATTCAGTTCTTAAAAAGGACCCTATTATATACTAGACAAACGAAAAATTTAATGGCATCATGAAAATTCAACAGAAGCTAAAAACCCCCAAGAGATTACTGTCTCCACATACACTGAAAGATAAATTATTTCCATGTTTTAATAATAAGAAATCTGTCTCATAAGGAATGCTGATAATGGACATTAGTGTAACCAAGTTCAACATTCAAAGTTTCTAATTAAAAAATGAGTTCATTCTTAACAGTGAACAAAATTACTATCTTTTTCTTCCACATAACTTGTTGGGCCATGTACAAAGCCCTATATCTGATGGAATACATTTATCCCATTATCTTTTCATGGGCTACGTTAAGTAAAACAAATAAAGAGTGAACCCTGACCTTTGTGAAGTACTAATGTAAGGGTTTATTCCTTTTGCTAAGCAAGCTGAGCCATTCAGTGGTAGGCCATTTGTACCACCAAGGAAAATAAGCTGTGGGGAAAGAACACACAGACCCAAGTTTCTGCTATATTTTGTGGGGTTAAAATTTGTAAAACCAGCTCTGGGGTAGGAACTGCACTGTGAAGGACATGCTGCCTCTTGATGCACCTAGAAACGCATTTTTTCCAGGAACTGGAACAATACCATGTCAAGATTTTTCTGAAATAATTTTCAGAGACCAGCATTGAAAAGCTTGTTTAACGTTCATCTGCACGAGCTAATTGTTATTAACACAGTTGCTGCCATCATATTTTTCATTTTCATGGACAGTCAGTCAGCAGATACAAAAAAAAAAAAAAATATTTCCAGCCACATACTCAAAGCTATTTTTTTGTCACATAGTATTACAGAAAAATGTTTCCTTTAATATTTTATAAGGAGTGAGAAGATTCCAGTGACTAAAACTGTGATGAAAGCTTATGGAAAATAATCAGCAGGTACAGAAGACTAAATCAATCTACTTGAAGTTCTTTGCTGTGAAAGTCCTAGTTCTTCTTCTACATAATATTTCCACTAATATCAGTTGTAGCTCTGCACTAAGTAAGAGCTGAGGATTTTCATACATTGTTGAGATGAATGTTGCCAGGAGTTATCTGAGATTTATGCAAATGTACATTCTAGGAGAAACCAGCATTCTTTCTGCATGGAAATCTCTTTTAAATTAATGCAAGTTTTGGCTTCAAAACCATGTTCCTTTTGCTAGCACACTGTTTCTTAACCTTTTCAGACTGATAATCTAGAATCAAAGTAAAAATCATTCATGATCTGCTCAGTCAGAATGAAATGTGTATGTGTGCTATAATAATCATGTAATTTATTTTTGCATGGGTTTCAGAAGATGGATTGGAAATATTCAGTCTTGAAGGTCACAGTGTGTGGTGATAGGAATGGAAGCTTTTCTTTGCTTTCTGTTACAGCTGTGCTTCTCAAACTTTACAATCACAGATTTTTTTAAGGCTCTCCTTTTACCTAGAAGAATTAAACACTGATTGAGAAACAATAGCTTAATCCTGCATACAGAAGATCCAGTGGCACATATTTTGCATCTCACTGATGTTCAACTTTACATGTAGAATTAGCTTCAACTTTTCCTAGGAAAGGACAAAGATGCTGACAATGCCCCAGTAGCACAAGGCTCGTGAAAGTTAAGGCAGGAGTTTTCCTTACAAGCAGGTGTCTGCAGAGGCCAGGCTGACCATCTGAGCCTGCCCTGAGGCTGGGACTAAAAGACAGGTCCAGGGAGTGGTGTGGTGAAAATCAGATCAAATTTGCAAACTGTTCACCCCAATCTATGCACTGCAGAACAAAAAACCTGACCCATAATATCAGCTCTTTCAGCTTTACTGGGTCAAATCCATGGTAAATTAAATGAGACATGAACGCTGAAATGTGCCACATTTTAAGAAAATAATAAACCTCTATGTTTAGGTAGAAATCCACCATGTTTCTTATCCTACAAAGCTGCAGATGTTTCTAAACCATGAAGTATGCTAGAAGCTGTAGGAAGTATTCTGTAGACATTACTGTCCAACGTAAAGAGTTCTGCTATGTATACATACAAAGAAGTATTACAGTTGAATTGCAGAGCATGAAAATTAGAAGCTAAGGGAAAGCACAGACAGTTCACACTATAAAAGAGATGTTTTCATTTATGAGACGTACTTCTAAAACAACATCTTTGAGAGGAAGGTCCTCCTGCAGAAATTAACATTCAGCAGACAAATCTGACCTACAGGAACAACTACTCGAAACAGGACACTTCGTGTAATATGAAAATGTGCCAAACAGTTAGCAAAAGAAGAAAAATGGAAGGAAGAACTGTGCATATAGACATATCTACTTCTATGCAAAGGTTAATTTAAAATATTAGTGTCTTCTAGGCTGCACCGACCATGCTCACACTGGCCTCCACTCCAGCAAACACTGCAGTCCTGCGACTATTAATTCCCCTACAAGACTAAATTACATTTGCAACTTTATCCACTGTTGGCAGAGGAAACAGTCACATTTCTAATGCTGCATAAAGCCTTAAGTGTGTGCTGACTATAGCCTTTGAGGCCAACTTTTCTCCCCTCATCCTCAGAAATCAAATCAGCTTTTCACTTATTCATTCATATTGTAGCAAAAGGGATAAGATGGTCCTTGTCTTTGGTTTTGTTTGTTTGTTTAATCACAACAATGTGAAATGAATGTGCATTTGGGATTACATCCTATTTATCTAAATTAAATCAGATTTTTTTTTCTTTTTTTTGGTTTGCAAAACTCAGGGGAGTGGATCAGTAGATGAAAAAAACAAGAATCACAATGCAGTTTTCAGTACAGCTGTTTCCTGTACATATGAGAAGTAAAAAGAGCTGAAGGATTAATTTAATTCATTCCAAATATAAATTAAGTGAAGGCCTGGAAGACACTTTATTAAAGAAAATAATTTATTTTCTTAAAATAAAATGAGATTTGTTTCTTTAAATATTTCTATCTTAAGTAACCACAAGATAGCCTGTAAAAGAACCAAAATTAGTATCACCATATCTCACACTCAGTGTACATAGGACCTAGGCTTTTGAATACACCATCCTCTATTTCAATTCAGCTAGATAAAATGGGCAACTTTATTACTAGTTATAGACAAAAGTATTCATTTTAATAATGTCATATTTAACTATTCAAACTATATAAATATGAAAGATCAGTTCAAAATTGAACCTTCAAATATTTCAAGTGTATACAGAAACTGAGAACTTTTTCAGCAACTAAACCTTTAGCAGACATACTGTAGACAACTTTTGCTGACTGCCTAAATGCAGGCAACATGAAAATACAGTAGCAACATGTGGTTCAATATCGTTTGAAGAAAAAAATACTATAACTCTTTCCTAAAAATCATAATACGCATCACATCTCTACACTTCATATAAAACCCATTACCCAGTCCAAGAATAATGCCCATTGTGACTATACTCTAGCTCGGTATCCTAAAGAAATTAATTGGGAGAATCTCGCATATTAGCCCAGTGAGAAAGAGATTAAAAAATATTTAGGTTCATATAATTTCCAAATTTTGCAGGTTATTTTTAAAAACATGTAGTGTAACTAACTTTCATGTTTTTGTAAAAAAAAGTTCAATTTTACAGACTACACAATGGAGTATAACAGCAATACAATTCTGTGAAACTTAAAAATGTTTCTGTAGAAATAACAAATTAAATCACTTTGAGAGCAGTAACTAAAGTCTTAAAAAATGTTTATTAATAATATTTGGATCAGGGGGAAGTTTCATTCTACCAGTAATTTTATTTATTATTATTTAAAAGCTAGCAAGGAAATTCACACAAGCACACAAATGTGTCTGTTCACGAAAACCGAGGTGTTTGTGTACAAATAAATCAAAGCAGAAAGACTGAAGACCTTGACCCTATATTTCTATAAAATTTTTCATGCATAACTGAATAAACTCAGCATTATTTCCATCACTTCAGGTAATAATTATAAATTATTATTATTATGTCGATAGCGTAATCTATTTAAGTATTTCATGGTAAATATACAGAACAAGAACCTTTTCACATGAAGAAACAATTGTGATTTTTTTTATAAGTAGCAGGACAAGAAGAAATATTAAAATTAGGCAAATTATATTTTATTATCTATTATTGTTTCCTTACAATGTCAGGATTATGTGTTGTGAAATGTACTTTGCTTACTCAGACAACTTTTATTTTATTACCGGCAATTGTTGGTCTAGTAAATACAGCAGAAGTATTAAAAGTTAAGACTACAGGACTCTTGAAAGTCATTGGTAACAGTGGCAAAACTGTCAGCTCTCAGTGTGGATTACTAAATGTTAAGATTAGCAAAATGAAGATTAGGAAATTCTCTGGAGTTATTAATATGCCTGCAACAGTTTTCCAGGAGATACCAAGGGAAATGTTTATAGTCAGAGCCAGAACTACACAGATGGAACATCACCAATATTAAGACATATTGCCAAGTTTAGGGCATTTTTTTTGAACTACCTACTCTGCAGATTCTTTATTTAAAGGAGAAAAACAAAACCAAAACCAAACAAAAAAACCCAACCAAACAAAAGAAAATGGACCAACAAAACAAAGCAAAAAACCAGACTTATTTCCCCAAAACTCCAACCCACTAGCATTAACCGGAGCACAGAAGGCACCAAAGCTGATAGCACCTGAAATAAATACATCTCTCTAACACTGAAATATCTGAAAAAGACATTTTTTCATCACAGAATATAGAGTTTTTTGTTGTTACTGTCAACTATTTATTTACATTTCTTATATCTCCCAAGTTCTACTGAATAAATTATGCATCTTGTGATCAAATATAAAATATTTGTTAAACAGTACAATTTGTTTTTATTTCAGAACATTCAAAACTTCTTCAACTAAATAAAAATAGAATAAAAATAAATTAAATTCATCCTCCATTATTAATCATATTAAAAATCCTTCTAAAATTAATTGACATAAACCTCTGTAAGGCTAAATCTGTGACATATGTTAGCATTCTCGCAACTGCTAAAAATTTTGCAAAAATTTATTTTTTCTCAGAAAAAGACAAAATTATGTGGGCATCTTAGCTCAAAAATTTAAATCAACAGTAAAAAAAACTTAATCTTCTGACAATTGGATTTATGATCAGATAAAATATAATTGTGAGAAATTTCTGGATCTTTTGACACTTGGAGTCATGCAGTATCTGTGCAGTGGCTGTGTGAACTATTAACTGTTAAACTTAACAAAAGAACAAGTTAAGGAAAAAAACCCCAACGTGCAATGTGAGATACATTAAAAAATAGGGCTCCTCTAAGGTCTCCTTTTGCATAGAATATTTATTTTACTAATTAAAAGACTCTCTATTTTAAGTTTGCTACCACAAACCCAGCAAGTCTAACACCACCAATTAGTTCTTATGCCAGTTAGTGGCAAAAAATAATGGGTGAACTTAATTCAAACTGTAGCTGTATACCACAGCCCAAAAGAGATCTGAGACACTGAGGAAGAATCTGAAGTACTTGGAGAAATTATAGAAAGAGCAAGACACTACTGGAGTTATGAAGGATATTAAAAGAGCCTGGAAGAAAAGCTTTAATTTGCATAGGCTTTAAGAAGACAGAGTGGGCTACTTGGCTGCCTCCAAAAGTACTTGCTTTCTGCTTTCCTAATATAGAAAATTACATTTGACCATATAGTCCTTTCAAAAACTTCTGTGAATAAATACAAAGGTTTAGAAAGAACAGAAACATCTGCTAGAAGATTAATGGGGATACGTGTTCCTGAAACTTCTCATGACTACACCAGTGTGTCTAACAGAGTACTTCAGCTGCCACAAAGACTGAGCTAGACACGTGTCTATAACATGCCATCCTCGCTTAAAATCTGAGACAGAATATAGCAAAGAACAACCCAGCAATGTTTACCATGACAACATAATCTGTCAACTGCAGGTCACTTCCCCAAAGGTAGCTGCTGTCACCTCTCTGAAAACACGTCATTGCTGCTCTTGGGTTTCCAGAAGATGGATCTGCTCCAAGTAGCCATGCTAATGGGGTTCTGCAACTTTAGTTTCCTCCCAGTATAAAAAAACCTGATGGTCTTCAAATACCTCACACTGACAGGAATGGTGCCTGGCACACTATCAAATAACAGAGCAAACCCATGATTTTTGAGACAGAACACACAAGTCTTTGCAGCTCGTACAAAAGACTTATTCTCAAACGGAGACCTCTTTTTTGTCAAACTCGTTCTCTTTAGATAGGATGCAAAGGAGGACACGTGACACATTTAACTGCAGAACCACAAGTTCCCAGGCAAAACACTGAAATGAGAAATCTGTACTCTTACAATTTATATCTCCATTCCATATCTGATATGTTTTCACTCTACAAAATATGCACCCACATTGTTCCACACCTGTGCAACAACGTGCATGCAGATAAATGCACTTGCTTCCTGCTTGCTTCCTGCAGTGCAGCACTAACTGCTAAAAACTTGGCAAAGTACCCCCAGCAATGACCTCTGTATCACACAGTCATTTTTATGACACTTAGATAATCCAGGACAAAACTGCTGGTTTTGAAAGGAGAGTGATGGTTAGAGAATGGATGAACCGTAACCAGAACAGTGAGACTGCAGTTGACCAATTTGACAATCAGAATTTGAGGCTTGCAAAATGCTTCGATTCTGTCACCTCTGTTACAGAAGGCAGGACATGATCAGAAACTCACACCTAGCTGCCTGCAGGCCTTTCAATAAATGGCATAAACAGCTTCAGAGGAACTCGAAGGACATAAGATGTGAAACATTGTCTTCCTCTCACCCAAGCCAGGGAGATTTCCCCACATCTACTATTTCTCAAATTATTCTCTGCTTAACACTGTGGAAACTAGTATATGAGGACTACACTGTGGCATGTCCGTCCTACAACTCTGCAAATTCATCTTAATATACTAAAGTACTTTAAGGCACTTAGAAAACTTTGACTTTTTTTTTTTCAATCTGAAAAGGAGGAAGAAAAAAGGAACTTGGGGGCAAACACGATCTAACTTTAACTGTTATTCTCTGAATTTTCCTCAGATTCCAAAAATGCAAACCACAAGCCACAATGTATCTCAAATTTCTGAAGAAGGCTACAGAGAAAAGTCAGAAATTACGCTTAGAACACTGCAAAAGCTTGATTTTTTAGTTCTTCCCTTCTCTTAGTCTACTATGAAACCACAGCAAAATTTATAAAACATTGCGTAGGAAAAGGATATTTTTTGAGGGGTTTTGTTTGTTTGTTTTGGTTTATACAACAGAGATATGAAGTTTCTCTCAGAATGGCCTTCTGAAAACTAAAGTCACGTTTACAAAGCAACTGCTTCTTCATCACAAAATCACATATCAAACTTCCATGAATGTTCAGCGTTAGATAAGAATTTGTGCTAATCTGGCAAGGGAAAAACTTCAGATTCTAAGTCTTGTCACTAATCAAAAGTGACACTTATGTTGATATTCTTTAAATTGAGGCAGAGAATTAATAATTAGCATTCCACTAATACTGTGTTTTAGAGGAGAGACTGGTGATCCAGGAGACATTCACTCTTGGGAAAGTTCATTTCTATATAGCTAAAAACTGAACGTTATGTTCTTGAGGCCTGTTCCTGCAGTAAAACATGCAGTTATCTTTTGAATGTGGGGTTTTAGTCATATAAATGTAAAAAAAAAAATACTACCCTTTCTTTTTTTAATTCCCTTTTTACAAATTCCATATATATTTATTATTATTTGCAAAGCTGAAGAGGTATGAAAGAGCAGTAATGAAAAGAAAGGAGAACTATTGTTACAAAGCAGGCACAGCATACAATAAAACAGAGCTAATCCAATGCATAACTTTAAAGCTGGCCAACGTTATCAGGAGAGAAATATCTCATGAAAGGCAAACAAACACCAATCTCATTTTTCCTTTTCATACATGTATCTGTATTATTATAAATTTATCAAATAAAGGACAAAGAAAATGAAAAAAATCAACAACTGACAGTTTATTAAAGGAATGCAGTCAAAACAAATTTCTAAAATAATTATTTGTCAGTAGATAACAAAGGAGAAGGAGATAACTATTATTTGATTTACTGAGTTATTTCACTAGATGCAAAGTCTCAAAGCCATCCACTTCCAGGCTTCATATCCTAGTAACTCGTCCCTCCTAAATTAATAAAACATTAGAAGCTGAAACCTTTTTTTCAGTAACTATTCAAGACGTAAAGCAAAATGTCTTTGGAAACACCCTAGAATCTATAATTTTATTTTTCAGTTCATATACTTCACTCCAGCATTTACACTGACTTTTTTGAACTCTGTTCCTTAGAAAGGCTCCAGGTGGTTGATTTCAAACCAAGGCCAACCTTTTAACAATTTTTTTTAACAGCACCAATGTTAATAAATAAATAAATAAATTAGAGGTATTTTCTTCAATAATGGCCTACTTTAAAAATAATAATGCCATTGCTTCAGCATTCATTTAAGTAAAATGTGGATCTCATCTTGATATTTAATTAGTCACTTGGAAAAAACTCTAACAAAACAAACCAACAAACACTGTCATGTGGGCACATATTTGAACTGCATAAGTTACTGCTTAGTTATCTTTATTTCAGAAGCAGTATTTATTCACTTCACCTGCTAAAATGTGTTAGCCTCACTGTAAATGTAATATCAAATCTAAAAATATTTTTCATTTTTCTTTTATGTCCATACTCTTTGTTTTCCATTCTCAAATTGATGTCCTTAAATGTCTCTTTATACTCTTGCTTACCGCCAAATTAGTTTGACAAACACACAAAATAATAAGAAGTAAATGTTCCAATTTTTGTTGTAATGGAATATTTGTCCTTTAAGGTATTTCCTGCCTGGAGCATGTGCTGTGTTTCACTCAGCTTAATTCAAATAATTTTTTGTATCTAACATAGGGTAGAATGTCTTTCATTGGTTTCCATCATTCATGTACTATTTCCAATCTATTGTACACGAGTATCATTTAAGTCAAATGTTCACCTCTAGCTGCTTTGAAAAATATTAGTAGGAAAACACACTCACCTTCAGGCTCCCCACAGAGTGTACACTGTGACTCTGCAAAGAAAAAGAGAAAATTATAATTTCTTTATTTTAAGATGTCATAATTATATCCAAATATAACAAAACTTAGAGAACTCAATACACAAAAAATGCAATTCTATTTTCAGAACACATTTCTTAACAGCTGCAAAATAATTTTTAAAAAAGGGATTTTTGCAGGAAGAGTTTTAAAATAGAATTATATAAATGTTTAGTTAGATTCATATAACTATCACCTTCAGAGACTCCAGCTGATTGCATTCATGTAGCGGGACTTTTTGCTTCCACATGACTTTTTTTATTTTTATATGTACAATACTGCAGTGACAACAGTCACTCAAATATCAAGTTTAAGCTTCTTAATATTTTGCTATTGGAGGTAGCAAACAGTGATAGTGACAGAGTTATATTCCTTCCTCATAAAAGACTTCCAAGTCCTCCCAGGCAAGAGAAGTCAAACAGTCATTCAAATGTACAGTTATACTCTGCAAAATATCCAAGTATAGAAATGAAGTAAATAAAACTCCATCATAACACACATATAATCTCTAAATGTGCAGTTACTATTTTATCCACACACCACTATTTGGAAGCTGGTTGTCTTAAAATCTATTTTGCATAATGTACAAATACATGGAAACATGGAGGAAATATTTTGAAGTATCTCTTGAGACTGAGCTGTTTCAGGAGTCAGTATCAAGCTGTAGAACAAAGCTACTGTTTAGAATCCAAATACCAAAATCAATTGAAATCCCAGGGAATGTAATCATGTTGGCAGATAATTCTGATATATTGGTAAAAGTCCTACTAGAACAAGAAAGCACAGTATATTTTATATTACAAATCTCTGGAATCTTCATTTTAACCCTCAGGTGAAAAATTACATTTCCAACAGCAACAAGTGTGCTGAAGCAAATGTATATATATGCAGGCACACACACAGGTGTGTGTGTGTGTATACATTTTAATATAAAATCAGTACACAAAGCAGTTTAACATGCCTGGCAAATAAAAGTCCACTACAAAAGCTCGCTGAAATGATCTCAACCTTGAATAACAAATAGAAGATTGGACTTTAGCTGTGATCTTCACTCAAAAGCAAAAAATGGCAGAAAAATACATTATGAAACACAGGCACTGAGCAGATTGACCTTCATAGTGCCGCTGTGACACTGCCAGTTATTTAGAAGTACTTTCTCCATACAGATAAGAAACTGTCTCACAGTAACCCACCGTTGTAATGGCACTTGACCCTACATCTTTCATATATTTTAAACATGTTAATCATTGTGATTTTACTTCTGTTAGAGGCTGTGGCACGCATGTGGGAAAGGAACGAGAAAATATAAGTTTTTCCAGGCAGCTCTACTGCTGATAGGTGAATCACAGCTTTTAGAACATCATAAAGTTGCATGATAGAGAGGAATGAAATTCGATGCAGTTCAGCACCATGAAACATGTAGCCAAAGCTTGTATCGACAGACTCATTAGTGTTCCCAGCAGAGTTGACAAAGCAGAAACAACACCCCAACAGCAGGCTTGAGAAAACCTCCAGTGAAGAGCACGAAAAGCCTGGTCACAGGTAAGTCAGGCCAGTTTCTTTCACCGCACGATGAAAAATGCACTTGCCACAAGATGAAATGATGCAGAGGAAGCAGCTCAGAAGATCTTTTTTTCACATTTAATTCAAAGACTTTCTGAGGTTTTACTGAGATGGGTTGTCTGCCTGTGTGTAGTTTGTTACCCTGATTGGTGAGGAAGAACAAGCCAAGACATGGTTTCTGAACTTCTGACTTTTTTTTTGATCCTCTATGTTCTAACAACTGCTTCACCAGTTTTTAACAATCCAGAGTCTGCCTGACATATTTTGCACCTTCAAACACCATTTTCCAAAGGTCTCCACTCAACAGTACAAATGACTAGCTTCCCTCTTTTTTCCTCATAAACATAAATTAGTGCCAATATTACAAGTCTGCAGCAGGCTAGATAGTCTACCCGCAAAATAAGGTTTGCAGCTAGGACTAGTGCCAGAAAGTTGTCAAAAGCTAGAGAGGTGTCAGCACTATCCCTGCCAGACTACTGTTTTTTTGGACTTTTTTCAGATGTTTCTTTAAGGTCTCGTATCTATGGGCAGCCCAGGTGCCCCCCTACCTCAGCATACTTGGGGAGACTTCATGAGGGGATTTTGGTTTTATGCCTTCCAGAGGCTGGGAATCATTTCAAACTGACAGCAGCATGTCTCTCTCTACTCTGGTAAGAAGCAGACTTCGTGGATGTGGGTAATTCACCAGTAAGCTTCTGTTTATGAATTTCTCTGCTGCAGTTTGCCACTGGGGTGGGGAGACTAGATACCCTTGACGCTGTGCTTGACACATTCAGATTGAGTGACAAATAAAAACACAACCACTTCTAGCAGGCATGTAAACAACATGACAAGGAGGTTGTACAGAGTCCTGTTTTCCACAGAGTCTGTGTGTTTGAGAGAGACAGAAATAATTATTTCTCTATATAGTCTGTTTAGGTCTGTATATTCTATGCTACTGTTGAGAGACTGCATGACCTCAGTTTCCAAAACCATGACACATAAAACAAACACATGGCACTCAATTATTTGTAGATTTACATTATATAGAAATACAGAAATCATAAAATTCTGTTAAGAAGCTATGACTTGACACTTATTTTAATTTCTTTTCTCTGTAATGAAGTTGCTGTATCTTGGTAGAAAAGATCTTTCTGGAAGATGGCTCAATAATAAACACCTGTACTGATTTAATTTTTTTCTAATTTTAATTTCAGTTCTGGGGGCAGATGACAACAATGAAGGACATGACAACAGTGCAAAAAGTCACCAGTCCATCAGGTGAAATTACATTGTTTAAGCTTAGATCCATCCCAACCAAAATTGAGTGTATCAGCATTAATGTTCAAAATCTAAACTAGTTTCAAAAAATTTACCAATGAGTGGAAAGAAAAGGCCACCTAATCTGCCTTAGAAATTTATGTAGCATTAAATAAAAATCAAGAAGTCATCTTTTTTTTAATTACACATTCTTTTTTTTTTTAATGTTGTAAAAGATCTTAGACTTCATAACAACATTCGCTGCAAAAGAGAAGTGTTTATTATAGGTGACCTCTGGAGATGAACTGGTTCAGCCTCCCACTGAGAGCAGAGAAGGCTTTTGCCAACACAAGTTCAAGTCTGCTGGGGCTTAATAGTCAAGTCCTGAAAGTCACCAAGGATGGAGATTCCACATCCTCAACGAGAAGCCTGGTCCAGTGCTGCATCAGCCTCATTAAGCTGTATTTGAATATCTTTTTCTGCAGTTTGTGGCCATTCTTCCTTGTTATATCACTCAGCATTGCCAAAGTGACTTTTGCTGCATCTTGTCTGTAACTGTCCTTTATGTAGCCCACTGTGGATCCTCACTCCAACAGAGTAAATAAGCCTCTCTCAACTACCCTGACCAGAGGGCCCTCTGCTAGACTCCCTCCATTTTCCCCCTATGCTTGTGGAAGCAGGAAACACCAACCACTGAACACAGTATTCCATATGCCACCAGCCTCACCAGCACCAGAGGGAAGTAATAACCTCCTCAATTTGCTGGTCACACTCATCCTGACATAGCCCAGCACGTACTTTACCCGTTCGCAATGAGAATACTGTCTATTCACTCACGTGTAGCTTGGTACACATGTTCACTCAGAAAAAAATAAACCAGTATAAAGTCGTAATAAGATGAGTCCCCTGATCCAAGTCTCCCACCTATTATAGCAGCGCTAATGTACGTGAAATTACGGCCTCAGAACAGTAACTTTTCTACACCCATGCTAGATAAAATGTCGAAGTGGATGGAATAGAAGCAGGGACATGACCATATTTCAGACAAAGATATTTCTTAAGCCTTTCCCTTGCACAATTCCTAGTAATGGATTATGTCTGTACATATCTGATCCATCCAAAGTATTATAGTGATACTTTCACAGGGGGTATTCTTTGTAGTATGTTGCTAATCAATTGCACTTAACAAAGATGCTCCTTCTTGCAAACACTCATACATCTGAGTAACATTTTGTCACAGCTCTCAATAGTAAAATGACTAATACAGGTGAGTGTTCAGAGATTTAGGACCAAATAAATCAATAGAACAAGGAAAACTTGTATTTATATTATTAATCTCAGTCTGTCATTTGAAATTGTCTAGCCAACAGAAATAATCTTCCCAGATACAAGAACTTGCTGACAAAATAGGTCATAAAAAAGATCTTTTGAAGAAACCAATTTATCATGAAGACACAGTATCTTTTTTCCCTCCAAATATTATGAAACTTATTTCATTTTTATAGTTTTTCTTGTCTAACCTAAATGATAAGAACAACTGAAAATAATAAACCCAGACATATAAATGCCAACATTATTTCTCAAAAAAAAAGCTGAGTTCAACATTCAATTTTAAATTAGAGCAAAAATAAATTATTCATCTAAACAGGTTAACCTCTCGTTCTTTGTATATACTTTTCTTGTATGGCTTGTGCAAGTGCAATCAAATCTACTATAAAGAGGTACAGGAAAGCAATATAAAGGCCAGGTGAAATATACAAAATTGCCATTAAAAAAAATTACAAATCAAAGTATCCATGCAAGCTATATAATGTAATAGAATTAAGACACCACACACCAGTAATATTTTTTAATTAAAGAAGATACTGGATGGTATTTAACACTATACTTCACTGTACAATATGCACTCAAGAGGGGTTTATCCAGATTATGGAGTCCAATCTGGATGAGTTTTGACCAGGTTTTATGGAAGTGACGGTATGGTGAGAAATAATATTCAAAGGTGAGGAGCAGTGCTGGAGATAACTTGTCACCTCAGCACCATATTCAGAAAATGCATGAGGTCAGCACTTCTGACTATCCTTTGAAAAATACACCACGTATCCAGTTCTGTATCTCCCCTTCATTTGTGTAACAGGCCTTTCTGTCTCTTTTCATCTGATACTTCCAGATACCCTTCACAGCTCTTTCCTGATGCTTACATTATTTTAAATTTCAATTAGAAACACGTATGTTCTCCATTGCTTATATTTCTCTATTTGGTTTTCCTTTTTTTCCCCACTAAATCTATTTACTGATTGGCCCAAAAAAACAGATAGCACCGTACAATTACTGAATATCACTGCCTATTTGAATCCAGAATTCAGTGTATTGGAGGAAAACTGGAAATTACTTTGTTTCACAGAGAAATATGGAAATATGGTTTGCCTCACAGAAAACAATACTCAGTTTGCCTCCCCCCATTCATGTATGCAAAATAATAACAATAACAATAACAATAACAATAACAATAACAATAACAATAACAATAATAATAATAATAATAATAATAATAATAATAATAATAATAATAATAATTTTAAAAACAAATAAAAAATAGACACATCTTCAAGAGAAAATTTAGCAGATAGTTCTTTAGATTTTGGTTCTAATGTCAAGAAACACAACTGTTTCATCATTTTCATCAGCACACTATGTCATCAGTCTCTTTACATCATTTTACTGATGTTAATGAAGTAGAACTCTGTGACACTCAAAGAGACATAGAGTAGCCATGCATTATATTGAGATTTAGTGCAGCTGAAAAGCAAACCCTAATTTAAGGCTCAACTGTGAAACTAATAATTTTAAGGAGTTTAGCCCAATTTTTGTATCTAAACATGGCTGTAATAACACTAATAAAAGCTGATGGTATTATGAACTATGTTTTCCATTCTCTCTCCTCATGTGTATTTTTTCTCCTACACCTTTTGCTTTATCTGTAGCTTTTTCCTCCTGTGGGAATCTCAGCATTGCACAGTATCATCTGCTGAAACATCACTGTGACAGACCTGTAGGATAAACTGCAAGACTTTATCATGTCCACCAAGATTATCCATTCACAATATCCTCTTTGTTCCACACGGATGCTGTAGCAAATCCTTTAGAAGTCTCTTGTCCCATGTTCAGCGACCCGTTTTAGGTAAGTTATCGAGAAACATCTACAAAAACCAACCAGCCTTTTCTTCTACAAAGCACATCTTACCAACAGATTTTTTTTTTTCTAAAATGTGCTCTGAAGTGTCCAATGACAGGGAATAAAACCCTCCATATGCAGATGGAGAATAAAATGTTTAATGCACTCAGGGGAAAAAAATTATAATATCTAATTGATATTATAATGATTTCCTTAAGGTTTTTTTCACTATTCTAATTCCTCAGTTTTTCTCTCAGTCATGGTGTGTAATACTCATCTTTGCTGTTCTCCAACTTAGCCATATCCTAAAGTTATAAGTGCCCCACACTAAATACAGTTCGTGACCAAAGCCCTTCAACTGCCTGGTACAGCAAAATATTTACCCTCTGACAACCTCTCATATTTCTAAGAATGCTATTGGCCTAATTTAAGGTAGCACTATTTTCTTGACTCAAAAGATACGTCACTCGTCATTTCGGACTGAAATTTGACTAGAGGTACCTGGATCAGTTGCCATCATAAGAATGAAATTAAGTCAAGGATACTTTGTTGATGCCCTTTTGCAGTATGAGCCCTATTCATGTAATCCACGGAAACCAAATCCACAAAGCATTCGAGGTGCTTTTTACAAGTTCTTGTTTGAAACTATGAAGTGGTAAAAATAATCAAAATGACACTACACCAAAACACTGTATTTCTTATAGTATTTTGAGTGCTGAAAAATAGCACAATAGGAAGAGAAAACAAGTATTTTTGCACTCAGATATTGTTTGGGCCCATTTCCATTAACAGTCATAGAGGAAATAAAAATAACTTCAGTCAAAAGAAAACCATATATTTACATTTGTGTATCTATATGTAAACATATCTGTCCATCTTGAAACCTATTTTGTTTTTCTGTGGTTTTTTTTTTACTCAGAAAAATAAGTCACTTCATCATGCAGAACATGCTGAGAAATATAATCACAACAATTATTTAGAGTTGTTGTGGATATAGCAAATAAATGTATTTAGTTCCTTTGAAACTATTTCTACAAGCACTTTTTGCTGAGCGTAAGAGCCTACCTTCCTGCCTGCCTCTCACTGCTGATCATTGTATGACCATTCTCAAGATGAGGTTCCCTTGCATTCGTAATTTCAGCTTTCTTGACTACTTCCTCTCAACTGTGGTATTTATAACTAAAGCCCTTTTACTGCCTAGCACTGGGCCTTGAGGTTAGGGAAATCGAATAGCTACTAACGTTTCGGAGAATAGGAAAAATACAATAGGAAGAAACCCAGCTGCCTGTGAGAGACTAGCAGCTGGGCTATACTGGGAAAGCAGAGCAAGGGAAATGAGTAGTCCTGAGAAGGGAAGATACTGAAAGAACTTTAAATAAAAATAGAATACAGAATAGCCATTATTAAAATAGATTGAGCCTAAAGCTGAAGAAAATCAACCAACCTGGCAGCAAACTTAGTATATTTTTGAGCAAATGAACTGACATCCAACCAAATGCATAAAGCAACCACTAAGAGACCATTATTTTCCCCAGATAAAAATAAAAGGTTCATGCTCAAAGCAATGCCAGAACCTATTCACAGTATCTGCACGTCAGATCCTTCTCCATATGGAGTTTACACATTACACATGCATTAACCAAGCCAAAAGAGATTTCAGAAAAAAGAAAATGGGATCCGAGAATCAGATATTTTCACAGGAAAACAAAAATAACTGAACCAATAAAACACAAAATATTAGCCACTCAAGAAATAAAAAAGGAGGTGATGTTTCTCTTGGTGATCTGGACACAAATGCTTTCTTTTCAGAGAAGCTGCCATAAATACAGCAATAAAAAGGATGTGCTTTAGCACACTTCTGATACACATTTCAAATGCACAGTATCCAAGTGGAGAGTCTAAATATCCCAAACGAGTCCAAAAAAGACCAGGTGATAGGTTTATAAAGAACAAATCCATATGTATTTCCACTCATTTTTCCTCATTTTCTGGTGATGTTGAAGGTTAAAGTAAGTCATATTCCTCACAGACAAGGTTATGAAACTTGCCACCCCCTAATCACATTGTAGCATGTTTTTGGAAAATACCAAGGAGGGTAAGAGTGAGGATCAAAAATTGTAGGCGTGATGACCCATGAGAGTGCTGTGAAGTACAAAACCGAAGACAGTCTGCACTTTGCTTGCTCCCAAAGCCCTCTGGAGCCAATGTAAGTGTCATTGGAGTTCAACTCAGGGTCAATAGTATACTAATGCAAAACTACCCAGGCTATATATCATGATTCCTCTATTTTCTGTCTCTTTTTTTCTCTATCTTTGTTCACTTTGCTCATTTTAAGAGATTTCACCAATAATCTCAGAGCCTCATAAGAACAAATAAAAATGATACAAATCCAAGCTAAGCATGATATAACAAAGAACGAAATAGATAGATGGCAAAAAATATAGGATAGGAGAGCACAGGTATAGAGTGTATCACAGACTCTGATACTCTGGTACACTGAAGGTTAAACTGATTTTTCCCACTGTTCTCCTTTTTTGCTCTCATATAGGAATCAGATTTTGAAAGCATCTAAATGGAGTGGGGATTTGACTTCAAAAACAAATTTAAGGAGGTAGTTTGAAATGCAAAGGGTCTACAAAAATATGTAACCATTTTAAGGTGATGTATCCATACCTGGGCAAGATTTGAATGATGTCCTTCGTATAAAGTCAGTGAAGTATACCAACTCAGAACAGTATGGATTGGAAGAGACATTCTGAGGTTGTTAGAGTTTATCCCTCAAAGCAGAGCACTTTCAAAGTAATATTACGTTTCTCAAGGCATTGCCTGCTCAAGTTTTGAAAATCCACCAGAAAGGAGAATTAACAGTCACTCTGGGCAACTGTTCCAGTGTTTGACTACCCTCACAATGAAGAGTTTATACCTCACATCTAATTGAAATTTCCCTTGCTGCAACATCTCTCTGTTCCCTCCTGTCCTTACACTGT
Organism: Melanocharis versteri; assembly: GCA_013397845.1. NCBI lineage: Eukaryota > Metazoa > Chordata > Aves > Passeriformes > Melanocharitidae > Melanocharis > Melanocharis versteri. Next base: position 787,530 of record VZTG01008112.1, on the reverse strand, counting down.
GCACATCCATTAACAGTCTGGCTCCATCTGGCTATAATGACCCATTAAGCAGCTGAGGACAGCAATTAGCTCTGTTCTCCTCTTAGCTTCCTCAGCCTCAGGCTGAACAAATTCAGGTCTCTGGTGCATCATATACTTCGGTACCCTGCCCATCTTGGTGGCCATCCTCTGAACATGGTCCAATTTGTCTGTGTTTCTTATACTGGGGTGGGGGTGTGGTAAGGGCTAGAACTGGGCCCTGCTCCAATTGCAGCATCTGAAGTGCCAAAAAGAGGGGAACAATCACTCAGTTTAAACTGCCAGCTGTACTGATGCTGTCCAGTGTGCAGTCAGCCTTCATCGCTGCAGATACACTTCTGAGGTCCTTATAAAAGTGCTACACTTCTTGGTCCTAATTCAAACACAATAAAAGGACTGTGATGTCCAACTTCAAAGTTTTGACCTGACCCAGTCCCAAATATGCAGTGACCTCACATGCTAAATGACTACTCGGGGATGTTTATAGCAGCAAATTTTGACGTGCCAGGCAGTGTCTACCAACAGCTGGAGACCATAGCTCAAGGTCTGATTGGTTGTATAAGACTTTTCCACTGTCCTGAGAAAGAATCCGCTATGGGTTCCTTCTTAAATACAAGCTGAAGGGAACAAAGTTTACAAGAGCACTGAGCTGAAACTGTTAGGATGTCTGCACTGACTAGTCTTTGAGATCAGATGATATTTCTAAATATATCTGCATATCTCAGGAGGAGAGCTTCCATATAGTCTCTGCTCTCCATCTGAAACATTGTCTTCTGGAGAGCAAATACAGAAGAAGCACAAATTTAGTGTGAAGCACTAAAATTGATTTTAAGAAATTAAACCAAAATCTGTTTATACTTTATAGTATTTGCTGCCAAAGAAATAAGCATTAATAAAGCTAATCTGAAAAAATTTGAAAGTAGACTTACAGAAAATATCCTTACTTTTCCATCTTAAACTTTCCGAGGAAAAAAAAAGTCTGTTGTGATGATGATTTGAAACACTTCCATCTGACTGGATATATAAATGTGACCTTTATCTTAACCATTACAAAGGCACAAAGAGCTCATTGCAGGACTCAGACCTATGCTCAAAAAAAAAGAGTGCTTAATTTTAGCTTTGACAATAGAAATTAAAGGTTCATTTGGGGTTATAGAAACTTTCCAGTGAGCTAAACAAGAAAAAAAAAATGTTTGCTGTTTTCTGTAAAAAGCATCAACTTCAAGCTCCCCACATTTTTATGGTGAAGTATTCACCCACACTTGCACAAAGGCCCTATGCTGGAACAAAGTGTAAAACAGAGCACATCTGGAAACTTTTTATATATGGTTTTCTACAGTGAACATTCCTTGTGAACATTCATAAACAAAACCAACCCAAAATTCCAGTTACAACTAAATGAACATTAATCATAACTAGATAAATCCTTTGACAAAAAGATGTAGAATTGTAATAAAGAAATAGGAGTCGAGGGTGCAAAAGATATTTTAAGCTAAATTGAGATGTGGAATTCAATGACTGAAAAATAGTCTGATCTTTTTGTAGAAACACTAATTAATTCAACTTTAAATAGCCAAAAGCAAAGTTGTAACAGCAATTTAAAAATCACTATATCTTTTCAACTGTATGAGTCTCTTGCTTTCTTCAGTGCATCACATACACAGCAAGTGGTACCTCTTCCAGCCAGCATTACTTTTTGGATTACTGCAGCATGCTAGAATTCACTGCCAATGATTTGACCTTCCCTTCCTTTATGCCTTTGCAATTGTCTGGTGATTGCTTTAATAGCTAGCTACGAGGAAGTCCAGATCTGCAGTATTAGGAGTCTATGTACAGAGCACAATCATTGAAAGGTCAAAATACAGATTGTTAACATGCACTATGCCATAGCTGTAACTGCTAAGTACCACAGATCTCTATATGTCATGTAGAAACTTCAGGGAACCTGAACTGTAAACACACAAAACTCATATGGGATGCTTTTGTCTGATTTTAAAACAGCACCAAAATTAGAATCTCAGCACAAGCCTTGCAAGTATTATAGACATTGTTATTGATATATTGAAACCCTCATAAAACTCTCAAGACTAAGTTAATGTATAATATACTCAGCTAATTAAGTACGAATGACTGGCATTATCATCACTGGAGCAAACTTCCACTGACCAATCTAGCCTAAGGACAAGATACTACTAATAATCTCATCTGAATGTTACTGCCTTTTGGAAAATAAACATTTTGTTGTGTCAAACATATAATGGAGTTGTATAATTACTCTTCACTTTTGAGAGAGAGACAAAAGCAGAAGTCCAGAAAATACACTAGTCCATATTAAATGCCCATAATTTCTCAGATAAGTCAACTGAGTTTAAAGCTGTACCAGTTTCTCCCTATTCTTTAGAAATACCTTTTTTCCTTTCCAGATGCATTAAATAAAATATCTACTGAAACTGCCTCTTTTAATTTTAGGATAATGATAGCCACTGTTCTCTACTTTCTAACAAGATATTGGAAGAAAGTTTACATATAAAAAATGAAAAATCAGATTGATCAAGTAGCTTCTCTTAATGATCCAGTGTTCAAAGTCATGACAAGAAACTGCCACCCTCGGTCTGTTTTTCTGACAGAATATTTAAAGGGAAAAAATTTGTTTCAATCATGAGAAATTTGTTGTTAGTGCAGCCTTTTCTTTTAGATAACCATACTAAACACTAATGACTGACCTCTAAACAGTCACCTAAGTGAGGTTATCTGCAGAACTACCGTGAATTTCTAAATTATAAACACACATGTGATCACCACAATTTTACTGGCCTCCATCAAGCTATTATCAAGATGTAACTAAGGGGAAAATTCCTTAAAAGTTAAAACTAAGAAGATTATTTTTAACAAGAAGATAATATTGAATTACTGGCAGGAGACAAGTAATGAAAAAGTTATGATCCAGGTTTTAATAGTCAAACTATACATAATACACAAGCTACTCATAAATAAATGTCACAAATGAGTAGTTTATAATGCTAAAGAATTTAGCATTATAAATTCTCTTAATGACAGAAACACCCCTGAACTACTAATCATCAGAAAACAGATATACACATGTGAAATTAGTTGTCATTCAGATTTAATACTTCATCCTTAAAAAAAAAAAAAAGAACAACATGATTTATCATAGTAATTTTTCAGATTATTTATCTAAGTTTTCTTATTTAAAACATTTTAGTTATTGGATTATATAATTAGACAATTACTGTTTGACTTCAAAAACTATTGTACCTCAGGTGTGGTTGAAAAGCAGTAAATGTAACATTGGCTAATGGAGCTTAAACATAAACAAGTTTCCCAATATATATAATTTTATGTTAATATTTCAGGCCCTTTAAACACCAATACAGACTTTATGAACTAATTGTATGACATACTAGTAATGACATAATTCTATATTAGACTTACAAATACTTTGTCTTACATGAAATTTTACAGTATAAATTGTCTAGCCTAGCTTTATTATTTCCATAATAATCCAGCAAAATTTCATCTAATATCTAAACTACCCAAAGGACTTTAAATGCTTTGAGAATATTCATAAAACTTTTCTATATGCATTTTTTATTTTTTTCTGAAGGCATACATGAAGGCATTTTATTCCTTCTGAAGGCATACATTATCTCCCCTAGGATTGTAATTTTAGTTCCATCTCATTCCATAGGATTAAAATAATTAATCAAATGATTTTTCACAACAATCAAATAAAATTCTGGATGGGAAATTGCATGCTTTCACATAATTACATGTGATGCAAAACCTACAAAAGCAAACACCTAAATATTTACACTGATTTCAGCAGAACAAAGTAATCTTTTCTACATTTTTCTAAAATGTGCCTGTTTTGAAATTGGCCCAGATTAGGAGATCCTTAAACACTCTTACAGTAAAGGAAATTTAAGAATATTTATTCCCTCCTCCTCTTTACCCAATTTTCTGTCAATTAAGAGGAATCTCCCTCTCTCTCTCTCTCTCTTTCTCTCTCTTATGATTTTTTGATTATGGTAATGCAATAATAAGTTGCAACATGAATAAATTAATAAAATTGCAAAATACTAGTATTTATGGGAAAAAGTTAAATTATATTTGAGAGGAGAGAAGAAATAATCTCTCAAACAAAGCCTCAGGTAAATTCCCAAGCTATCATTGCCTCAAGTTGCAGGCACTGAATGCAATGCTTACAATTCCCACTCAACTGATATTTCTTTTAGGTAAGCAGAAAAATGAAGATCAATAGCATATTTTTGAAAAAAATAATTAGGAATATAAAAGAAATGGTAGCCCTGAGGAAATTCAGGTGGTTTTGAAAGTGTTCTTCAGCTTGCTTGTCCAGCTAACTAGAAGCCCAAACTCCGCTTTTAAAAAGGCCTTTGAAAAGAATACTAGTATGGCTAATGCACAAGATCAAATGTTGCAATAAACCTGTATCCTATGGCTTCATGTCCTTGCCACAATATTTTAGTCACACTGCTCAAACAAACAACTTACAAGGGTTCTGCTTATATGAAACATTTTTTTCCACAGTGGAAATAAACAGTTCTGTATAGTTGGCATGGTAGATCTCCTTACTGTAATAGCTTAATAGCTTCAAAATCCAATTCAGCTGATAGGGAAATAAGATTCTATAATGAAAAAAAAGTATTTTTCCTATCTAGACTCTAGGAAAAGATACACAAATATACAGGCAGGGAAAAAGGACAGGAATGGTCTTTGTGAGAAAGAACTTGGTAACAAGAATCTAGGAACGGAAGAGAACAACCGACAAGATAATATACTTTTCACCAAGTAAGTGTATTGGGTTTGCATGGCCAAGTTTTGGTAATTGGGGGCTACAGGGGTGGCTTCTGTGAGCAGCTGCCAGAAGCTTCCTCCATGTCCAGCAGAGCCAATGCCAGACAGCTCCAGAATGGATGTGCTGCTGACCAGGGCTGGGCCAAGAGAAATGGTGGTAACACCTATGGGATAACAGAGTTAAGAAGATAAAAAAAAAAGTGATTGTGCAGGTGTAATTGCAGCCAGAGAAGAGCTGGGTGAGAACATGTGAGAGGAACAGCTCTGCAGACACCAGGGGCAGTGCAGAAGGAGGAACAGGAGGTGATCCAGGCACTGGAGCTGAGATTCCCCTGCAGCCCACGGTGCAGCCCATGGTGAGGCAGCTGTGCCCCTGCAGCCCATGGAGGTCCATGGCAGTGCAGAGATCCATCTGCAGCCCTTGGAGGAGACCCACACTGGAGCAGGTGGATGCCTGAGAGGAGGCTGTGGCCCCATGGGAGGCCCATAGAGAGAGGAGCCCACACTGGAGCAGCCTGTCCTTGACGAACTGCACCCTGTGGAAGAGTGATCCACTCTGCAGCAGTTTGAGGGGGACTGCTGCTCGTGGGATGCACTCATGCTGGAGAAGTTCATGGAGAACTGTCTCCTGTGGGAGGGACCCCAGGCTGGAGTAGGGGAAGGACTCCTCTCCCTGAGCAGTGGCAGAAACAACCTGTGATGAACTGACCATAACCCCATTCCCATCTCCCTGCACTGCTGGGGGAGCAGGTAGAGCTGGGAAGGAGGGAGGTGGGGAGGAAGGTGTTTTTAAGGTTTTATTTTACTTCTCATTATCCTGCTCTGATTTTGTTAGTAATAAATTTAATTAATGTCTCTAATTCTAGCCTGTTTTGCCCATGACAGTATTTGGTGAGTGATCTCTGTGTCCTTATCTCAACTCATGAACCCTCCGTTATATTTTCTCTCCCCTGTCCAGATGCAGAGGGAAGTGATAGACAGGCTTTGGTGGGTGCCTGGAATCCAGCCAGGGTCAACCCAGTACAGCAAGGTAACAAGTATCAGGAGGTAACAGCATCACAAAATCCAAGTGCAAGGCTTAAAAAGTACCTACACCAGAATGGCATACAGAAACACTGAGAAACTGAGAAAAAAAATCAAAAGATATGGAAAAAGAAGATAGAAATGACAACTTAAAACGTTTTGGGGTCTTTTTATTGCTGTAAGCGTTGACATTGCCAAACATCTGCAAATGTTCACATATCCATAGCCACAAATGAATGTTCCGTTCATGTTTATTTAAACATTGAAGCTTATTGGAAGTGCTACTAACTTCATGTAAATTCTCTGGAGACAGTACTTGCCGAGTATAGCTAAATGAAATACTCATTCATAGTGGGAGCTTGGTCTAAGTGTGAGATATGCAGCATCAATACTGTATATGAAAACTGAGAGAAGTGGGACTTAGATGTTTATATTTTGAAAGATAGGGAACTTAAAATACAGAACACTTGGAAGTGAAAGATCAGGATCTTGGTATGTATCAGCATGGCTCAGCCAAAATCAAAGGAATCTCAGTTTTTTTATTAATTATTTGGCCCAAGATCTTTCCATCTGTGGGTAATAACACAACTGGAGAGAGAACCAGTAATTAGGAGAATGCAATCGGATTCAAAAGGTTTTCCATTATTTTTTGACTGGATGAGCAGATGGCAAATGCAGCTTAACACAGAAAAAAAAAGTGAGATAATTAGCAGGGAAACCAAACACCAAGTTAGAGAATATATACTAAATGGAAATCTCATCTAGGAAGCTAATCAAGAGAGGAATTTGAGGGTTATTATGAAAAATAATTAAAACCATCAAATCATTTCACAGCTGCTGGAAAAGAAGGCAAAGATGATAGCAGGTTACATTAATAAATAGACATACCACAAAGTAAAGCGGTATTATTAGTGCTCCAGGCATTTATTAAAAACCATCTAGAATATTCCATCCAGCTCTGGCAGGCATGGAAGCATGCACCAAGGCAGTGCATTACTGACAATAATTTGGTGTGCTAGTGATACTCCCCAAGCACCACACTCCAGTGCTGGTGAGAGTGAGCCTTTACCAGTCTCATTCATGATGTGAGAAATTTCACCCAAACCTAGGTAGGATATTTTTGTTGCTCTTACAGCACTGTTTCCAGAGCCTCAGTCTTGAAGGATTAAAACCATCCTGCTAAATTGGAGCTGACATTAATTCATGGACAGTTTATCCTTCTGCTGGCAATATAATTTAGACTATAACACTTATCTTTATTCCTGCTGTTTACCTTCTTGAAATATTTATAGAGAGCAAACATATCCCTTCTTGGCCTTCCCCTTGGTGTGTAAAACTTGTCAACCCATAGCATTTTCTTTTGTAAAGTAAGCACTCCTCTTTCTTGATCACCACAGAAGCCCTATCAGCTCAATTGCTCACTTCTATTCCAGTCCAAATTTCTGCTCTGTGGACTGGTCTCTGTGCTTGCAAAAATCACTTCCGACATCAATATCTATGTTAGCAAGTGTTGTGGTTTGACACTGGCTCCATGCCAGGCACCCAAGAAAGCTGCTCACTCACCCTCCCCTGCCATAGCTGGAGAAAGGAGAGAAAAAGAATTAACGAAGGGTTCATAAGGACAAGAGAAAACACTCCAAGGGCGAAACAGGCTCAACTTAGAGGTACAAAGTGAATTTATTACTAACAGAGTCAAAGGAGGATAATAAGAAGTAAAACAAGCCCTTAAAAACACCTTTTTTCTGGCAACCCCTCCCTCCTTCCCACTGACAAAGCAGAGAGACAGGGCGTGGGGGTTTGGTCAGCTCGTCACCCGAGGTTTTCTTCCACTGCTCAAGGAGAGGAGTCCTTCCCCTGCTGCACTTGGGGATCCTCCACAGGAGACAGTTCTCCATGAACCTCTCCAACTTGGTTCCACTCTCACGAGCAGCAGTCCTCCCAAAACTGCTGCAACGTGAGTCCCTCCCACAGGCAGACAGTTCTCCTAAAACTGCTGCAGCGTGGGTCACTCTTCCATGGGG
>VZTG01008112.1:615184-779576 GCA_013397845.1 Melanocharis versteri | reverse complement strand
AGTTAATTAAGAAAGTTAATAATTAGCTAAGGAGTTAAGCTTAGAATAAGATTGAGAATACAAGTAACTGATAGCCTGTCATGTTAAGTTTATTCAGCTGCACTTGTAATAAGGAACAAACTTCACCAGTTAAAAGATCTAAAGAAACTTAAACAATTACTATTCAAGAGTAATAAGGAGAAGAACTGAAAGTTCCCCAAGAGTAATATATATTGTTAAAAATCAGAAAGGTAGAAAGGTCAAAACGAGGAAGACAAGTTTTACTTCATCTCTCCAGACCTCTCCCCAAATTTCGAGACCACCGACTCAAATCTCGGAACCAACTACGCATGCTTAATGATTTTTTTAGCTAATTACCATATGAAGCAGGGCATGGGTGGTGTCTACGTGATAAATGTGCATTTATATTTTGAATATTCAGAACTTTTGCAGATAAAAGAACTTTGTGTTGGCTTGTACTTTGCTTCTGCAGATGAGGGAACTATCCCACGCGAAGCCCAGTGCTGAAATAAACTTACACTTTCTAACTTAATGAGTTAGAGGGTCTTTGTCTGTCCCAGTTGGATATCGATATTAGATCAATATCCATATTTTAATAAATCAAGGGATTGGCTCTGCCAGACATGGTGGAAACTTCTGGCAGCTTCTCACAGAAGCCACCTCTGTGGCTCTCCCGCTACCAGAAACCAGGCTGTACAAAACCAACACAGCAGGCAAGGAACCCAAGGGAAAGGATGCGCTTAGCTGTCAGAGTAACCAACAACAAGTTTGTCCAAGTGACTACTGGGAACAAATCCAGAAGGTAAGGGCAATCCATCAGCTCAGACCTATCCCTGTAAATCAAAGTACCTGGACCTGGCTGAGAAAATAAGTAGATGTTTATGCGGCGCTGAGCTTAGGTGTGACCCACAGGAGAAGTGGAGGTGGAAAGGGTTGAGACCAGACGACTGGGAAGAGGGATTCTGGGGTAGAAACTAGGACCAAGGCTGGGGGCAAGGCCTCGTAGGGAGTATGCTCACTATGGGAGAGAAGATATGTGACTGTGGGCCATGGGTAGGGGAAGACACTGGAGCGAGGGGTGTATTGTAGGCATCTCCAGATGGTGCGGAAGGAATGGTGCTACTTTAGAGAAAATTAGGAAATACTGGAAAGGCTCTTAGGGCAGTGTCGGTGCCACTAATTTGGACTCCATTTGTGGACCAGGACACACATGTAAGCTGCTCCCTTCCTGCCACTTGAGTTGCCTTTTAAATTTTGCCTTGATAAGGAGATTAAATATATCTGACTGTCCATCCCTTTGGTAGTTCTCTTACTCTTCTGTGCATTATTCCCACCACCTTTGCCCACTCTTCTGCATTTCAACAGGGAGCTTGGCACATAGAAGACAAGTCGCTAAGAGATTTGAGAATATTGGCATCTGGAAAGAGGAAACAGAAACCCAGCATAAGACCCCCATTGGAAAGGCAGCCATACAAGCTCAGCAACAATCAGATCACTCAATCAGCACACGTATTATGTTGAAATTAGCTATTATACAAGCTACTCCTTCCCCAGCAGCTGGGATTTAGGGGACATGGGAAAGAGCCAAGCACACTGTGAATAGGAAAGCCTAGCAGATGTTATCGAGGAAGTAAAGATATTACTTAGGATGGGAGGAAGGTTATTTATAAGGAACAGGAGGAGAGGACCAGGCTACTGCAACATAGCAACATAGGTCATGAATCTTTAAGATAGTTTCATTAGTTCCAGCATTAATCAAACAACTTGGTTGCTTTCCAAATACAATGTGCCATTGAAATGTTCAGCATAAACCTGATTTTGAATTAGTAAATTACAAATCATGAAAGCCAATATTTTAAGACAAATTTTAATATAATGGCTGATCTATACCAGGTATTAATTACAGTTTGATCGAAGAATAGAACACATAAATATTTTCTTTGATTGTGTCCCTTAAGTTTGCAGAGAATTAGTGATCTCAGAGTACTTCTTAACCAGTATTGAAAAAGCACAGTAGATTTTTTAACTGAACAGAGAATCTCTAAATTACTGTTCTTAGAACATTTTCCTAAAGTTTGACTGTCCTTTGGAGTAATTTCAACCCTTATCTATAAGAAAGAATAAGACTTTTACTGCACATTTTTGTATGCAAACTATTTATTTCTTGTTCTTTTACCTGCTTCCTCTTTTCTACCTGGTAGGTGGGAAACATGCAGTTTTATCTTCCTATAACAATATAACCATAAATTTAACTGTACTGAGTAAAGTGGTACTTTGCTTCTGTTATTGTCAGTCATCTGATTAGTACTTCACTGGAGCAATGGGAACAAAATGGCCTCTGACACAGATTTCATCCCCAGGATGCTTCTGGATTCATATACTCACATAGAATCATATTGCCATTTATCTTTGAGAAAAAATAGCATGTTTACTGTACAAATTAAGACTACTTTTAAAGTAACATTCTAATTCACTGATATGCTAGGTACCTCCTATCACTTACAAGGTAGGGTAGTTAACACAAATACTAACTTCTAACCAGTGGTATTTCATATTTCCTGAGAAAACATAATCCAGCCATTTTGGCCAGTAAATCGGCTTCTTTCAGGGCCCATAAGGAATTGGCTGCATGGTTGCACTCAAGGAGCTATGGTCAATGGCTTGATGTTCAAGTGTAAACCAGTGACAATTGATGTTCTTCAGGAGTTGGTATTGGGTCTGGTGACGTTTAATATCTGTCTTGGGATGTGGACAGTGAAATTGAGTGCACTCTAGCAAGTCTGGGCCCTGAGATTAGCTCAGTTGGTTAGAGCATGGGGCTAACACCAAGGTCGCGTGTTTGATCCCTGTGAGAACCATTCACTTAAGAGTTGAACTCAGTGATCCTTGTGGGTCCCTTCCAACTTGGAATATTCTGTGAAATCTGTGAAGTTTGTGGGTGGCACTAAACGCCTGGGGTGTAGTGCAATTGACACACTGGGAGGAAGGAATGTCGTCCAGAGGGACCTTCACAGACTTGAGAGTTGGGCCTATGTGAACTTCATGAAGATCAACAAGGCCAAGTACAAGGTCCCACAGCTGGGTCAGGGCAATCCTAAGCACAAATGCAGGTGAGGTAGAGAATGGAATGAGACTAGCCTTGAGGAAAATGAATTAGGCATGTTGGGGGACAAGAAGCTCAATATGATCTAGCAATGTCCAGCTCTGGGGCCCCCAACATAGGAAAGACAGGGACCTGTGCAGCAAGAGGAGGCCACAAAGTTGATCAGAGTTCTGGAGCACCTCTCCTTTTAAGACAGGCTGAGAGCTGGAATTGTTCAGCCTGGAAAAGAGACAGCTTGAAAAATCTACCCTTGAAAGAGAATAGGTTTAGATTAGATATTAAGAATCAATTTTTCACTGTGAGATTGGTAAGGCACTGGAACAGGTTGGCCAGAGAAGCTGTGGATGTCCCACTCCTGGAAGCGTTCAAGGCCAGGTCAGATGGGGCTCCGGGCAACCTGGTCTCGTCAAAGGTGTCTCTGCCCTGGAAGTTGGAACTAGATGATCTTTAAGGTCCCTTCAAATCCAAACCATTCTATGGTTCTCTGATAAGAACATGTATAGCATGGGAAAAAGCCCCATTCAGGAAACCTGTTCCATAAAAGGAGCATGGACACAAGGCAGGACTCTCTAAAATTATTTAAACCAGACCAGTGGTGCAGTTCAGTATCTATTACAAAGAAAAGCATTCCAGAACAGCACAGCTCTGAAGTATGGCTGACCCAGCCTGATACAGAATTAATATTCCTTATCATTATCTAATAGTTAACAGATTCAAAATCTGGTAGTCTTTTATTTTACAGGGAATTTTTTCCCCAGTCATGGAATATGTAATAAATATTCACAGAAATCAAATTTTTGGTAAAAGTGTCTGTCACAGGCATAATGAAACCTGCAATATGTTAAATATTATTAAAGCAAATGCATGTTTTTACCATCCAACAAGAAGGTTCCTAAATATTAGCGATAACTTAATTACTGTTTCTGTTAAAAGCTTGTTCTGTTACCTTTGCAAAGAATTTTCTCAGGTAGAAAATGAGGATCAGGAAATGGACATGTGCCGCTTTAATAAAAAAAATAAACTGCAAAAGGTTCCTGCAACCTGTTATGACTCACCCTTTGGCCTTTAGTCTGGATAATCAGTGCTGGCTATTTTTCTGGTAGTCATTCTAAGCTGTAACTCTTTTCCTCACAAAACAGCATCTAGCCAGGCTGGCCTAATATAAAAGGTTCACATAAAAAAGTGGCTGCATTTTCCTTTCTCTCAGAAGCTGGAGAAAAGAGCACTGTGTGTGAAGAATTAGGTATGGTTTACAAAACTCTGGTGCATTTAAAGTCTAACCATAAAACAATGACTTGTGCTCAAAGGTTCATATAAGTGCTTCCACTGTTTTGTCTCCAGTGGGTACCATCAAGAGTTGGTTTTTTTTATGTTGACAGTTTACTGTTGAACAAGTAGATAAAGAAAGGACTGTGATTTTTCTGAATGTGAACAAGTAGCCATTGGGGGATACAAATGTTATGTTCATGCACTTATGGGTCAGAATGCCCTAACATACATTTTCATAGAGGACTCAAAAAAAAATAGAATCTTTCAGTAAGTGATACTTCACTGAAAACCTCTACATGAGCTAGGTAGGGTGTGACATCTTAAGGGGAATATTGGAAAGCAAAATTCCCCCCTTAGCTTCCTGTTATCAGTGGTGGCTACTCATTCATAAATTCATAGACTGAATAAGGCCAAAACCACAGTCAAGGCATAAGAAACAAATGCTCTTCCAACCCATAGCCTTGCCCAGAGAAGCAAAGTAATAATGACTAATAATTACATTAATGGTCATTATTAAAGCTGCATAAGGGCTTCTTGCTGCTTGAATACAGGCTAGGTCTCACTCTACCTACCTTGCCTCTGTCTTTACTGCCATGTTTGCTTTTCTGAAGGAGCATGAAAAAAGCTGATGTGCTGTGGTCGGGAGGGCAAGTTCCAAAAAATTAGCTTCACAATCCTATTTGCTGAAAAATCACACCCTCCTACAAGAGTAATTTTACTAAATTTATTTATTTAATCTATCATTATAAAAGTTAAAACAATACTGGTACAAATCATCTGAGACCATTTTAATATACTAGATTTCAGTAGCTGAGGAATAAAGAAGGCTTTTATAAAGCAGGAATCACGACATGCAAGTTTTGTTAAAATGGCATACAGAATGGTCATTAAATTATATTACACTTTCTAGGAAAATTAATAGGTGCTGTTGTGCAAGTTTCATAACCCTTGCCTTTGATTCCCACTAGTTACCAGAGCAATACTGGACAAAACATCTATCCATGCAAAATATTTCCTGTGTAATATAACTTACTAACTTTCTCTTCCTCTGATGTAAAGTATTCATATAATGATCTTCAATTCACTGTTCATACTATCTAGAGTAAGAAGGTAGTTATTGAAATACCTACAGATGACAGCATAGGCAAGGCAAATTTCTGCTTTCCAGTGCTTGTACTGTGCACACAATATCACACAATCATAGAATCACTTCTGTTGGAAAACATCTCTCAGATTATTGAGTCCAACCGTTAACTCAGCACTACACAATCTGTCTCTCCTTCTAAGGTTCAAGACTGTTTGCCAGTACACACATGCTGGTGATTGAATTCGGTGCTCCATATAGAAATTGTTCTGAGATATGCTCGTCTCTCATCAGAGAATCCTAGAATCATTTAGGTTGGAAATAACCTTTAAGATCATGGATTTCAACAGTTCAACAAACCTGCCAAGTCCCTATTAATTTTCCTAAGTGCCACATATACACATCTTTTAAATACCTCCAGGGATGTTGACTCAACCACTTCTCTGGGAAGCCTCTTCCAATGCTTGAAGACCATTTAGGTGAAAAAGATTCCTAATATCTAATCTAAACCTCCCCTGGCACAACTTGAGGCCATTTCCTCTTGTTCTACTGCTTGTTACTTAAAGAAGAAACTGACCCTCACCTCACTCCAATCTTCTTTCAGGTGTAGAGAGCAGTAATGTTCTCCCTGAGCCTCATTTTTTCCAGGCTCAGCAATCCCAGCTCCCATCAGACTTGTGCTCCAGATCCTTCCATAGCTCCATTGCCCTTCTCTGGACTTGCTCCAGCACCTCAATGTCTTTCTTGTAGTGAGGGGACCAAAACGGAACACAGGATTCCAGATGCAGCCTCACCAGTGCCGAGTACAGGGGGACAATCACTGCTCTGGTCCTGCTGGCCACACTACTGCTGATACAGGCCAGGATGCCACTGGCCTTCTTGGCCACCTGGGCACATGCTTGCCTCACATTCAGCCACTGACACCAACACCTCCAGGTCCTTTTCCACTGGGCAGCTTTCCAGCCACTCTGTCACCAGCCTGTAGCCCTGCCATGGGTTGTTGTGACCCAAGGGCAGGACTCGGCACTTTGCCTGGTTGGACCTCATACAACTGGCCTCAGCCCAGTGATCCAGCCTGTCCAGATCCCTCAGCTTGTCAGATCCCTACTCTCTGGGAGATCAACTCCCACCCAGCTTGGTGTCATCTGCAAACTGACTGTGTGCACTTGATCCCCTCATCTGGATCACTGGTGAAGACATTAAACAGGACTGCCTCCAGTACTGAGTCCTGGGGAACACCATTCATGACCATCGCCAGCTGGATGTAACTCCGCCACCACTCTCTGGGCTCAGTCATCTACTGCTGTCGAACAGTGCACCTGTTCAAGGCATGAGTAGCCAGTTTCTCCAGAATATTGTGGTATCAAAGGCTTTACTAAAGTCCAGTCTCAAGATGCATGACCTTACCCAGAACTCAGGTAAGACTTACAGGCTTGAAGGTCCCCAGATTCTCCTTCCAGCCCTTCTTATAGATAGGTGTCACATTTTCAAACTTCCAATCAACTGAGGCCTCCCTGGTTTGCCAGAGCTGCTGGTAAATGATTGAAAGTTGCTTTGTGAGTTGTTCTGCCAGGTCCCTCAGTACTCTGGGGTGGATCCCATCCAGCTCTATAGACTTGTGTGTCTTGAGGTGATGCAGCAGCACACCAGCCATTTCCCCTTGGAATATGGTGTCTTCATTCTGCTCCCTGTCCCTGTCTTCCAGCTCAGGTACCCAGAGACCAACTGGTCTTACTGTTCAAGACTGAGGCAAAGAAAGCATTAAGTGCCTCAGCCTTTTCCTCATCCTTTATCACTTTTCCCTCCTGCATGAAGTAAAGGATGGAAATTCTCCTCAGCCTTCCTTTTGTTGCTGATGTATTTATAGAATTGACAAGGAGCTACACAAAGCAATTGAGTCACTGAAGCTTGGAGGGCATGAAGATTGAAAAGACTATGACAGCAGCCACCAGTGTCTCTCTCAGGTCACAGAGGATATAGTACAACCAGCCTTCTTTGAACAAGGCATCATGCCAAACCTATCATGCCAGACAAGTGCTTTTAGCAGCTGCAATTAAAAATACACCAGTGTCTCCAGAGAAATACATTTTCCTTCCTGGAAGTGAGTTTTTCTGCCATTCTCTCACTTGCATTCCTCCCCCATATGACAAAATCCTAAGGTCCAAAATGTACAAATGAACCAGAGGCAGGCCTGACATTCAATATCTGGCAATTCCCACTGAGATAGCAAATGGTACTTCATGTTACTGGGAAGTGAACATTCCTCAGAGGATCCCAGCATATGTCTCACAAACCACACTTGAAATTGAGATCTTTTTCTGCTGCTACACAGAATTCTAACTTACATAATTTTAAATCAGATCTCAGTAATTTCAGTTATAAGGTCAAACGAGTATTAGAAAAAAATCCTAATAAGCTTAATCAATATGTTACAAATAATTTTAAAGCAGCGGGGTTTTTTGCATATGTAGTCTATAAAGAAATGTAACATAATGTTTATGGTACAAGTATTCCAAGCAAATCTGTACTAACCTTTCCACATAAAGGCTGACATCAATATTCCGGTATTTTATTTGTAATATAGTACCTAATTTTTCTCATAGATTTTACCATATATCATAGTAAGGTAACAGGCAAAAAGGGGATGTTAATAGAGATAGCAGAAACTGCACATGTAAAGATATCAAATCCATTTTTGTACACTGAAAAGGCAATAGTATATGGAGCTGTTGTGCTTAAGTGTAGTGCACTCTGAGATAGCAAAGAAAAAGTAAAAAATGGTTACTGTGTACTAAAAAACCAACTTTTTTAAAGATAAACTATGTTGTATCTTTTATTTTATTATGTCATATCTTTTATTTTTCTACTTCACTAATAAATTTCAGCAGTTTATACCTGTAACAGCAGAATTTGCTTTATCAAATGGCAAAGAAAACAAGGATAATTACTTGAATACCTACAGTTACTTGGGATATTATCGGTGATTTATCCATGCTGATCATTGCTTAGAGACAAACAGATAAAGCGGTCTTTGAAGGGTTAAGAGAAAAGCAACTATAGCCGTGTATGAGAAGGGATGTCGAGTGTATTTTTTAAGAGCTAAAAGAGAATTAATTGAAGTAAATTTAATTTCCCCTACTGTGTCAAGTTGCTTGGATGGTACATTAAGGCTTTGAACTTTTTCAGTCTTCTAATTCTAGTCTTTCTGAACTGAGGGACACAAACTGAAAACAAACAGGCTTTTGCAGTACCTGAGGTCACCAGAGAAAAGAGATGCAGGTGAAAAGGCCACCAAGGCCAGCAGGTTGGGCCAAGGTGTCATTCATAACCCCAGTAGTATCAAAACCTTGCAAATTAAAGCCTCTGGCTTCTACCTCCTTATTTGTCTGGTGTAGATGGAGTCACCAGTACTTCATCTTATGGCAGCAAGTAATTAATGAAGACAAAACCTGAGATTTCCATGACAAAAAAACTCTGAATTTTAACCAAATTACCTACATTTATAAGATTATTTGAGTGTTAAGTCGTACATGTTTGATTAGACAAGAAAATTTTATTTAGCTAATTGTTTTTATTTTTGTGAACACAGCACACTAGAGGACAGCAGAAAGTTTCCTCTGGGATCTGCACAATAACAGCTCTAGAGCTGTGATATACACATACTACATTCTTTGCTCAAATGAATGACACAAAGATTGCCTGTCATAAGCGAAGTCAGTGAACATTATATGGAAAAGACATCAGAACAAAGGAGATAATTTGCAGATGATGTTAGTTCTGTGAGAATAAGAGTGTTATTTTATCAGCGCAGAGTCAGAACAATAGAAATAATTTGCAGATAAAGTTTGAAAGAAAAGCAAGGGGGAAAATGGTATTTTTATCACAGATAAAGTCTAAAGTTTGTGATGACTACTTTCCTGAAAGATTAGGATGATTCACTGCGGAAAAAGGAAGCTAAATAAATAATTTGTCTTCACCCAAAAACATGTCAGAGGAAATCCATGGGGATTTGAAATACATCGTTTCATAAGCAAGAATTACAAATGCATTTTTCTTTTGTGTTTTTGTGTTTTTGGTGGTTGGTTGGTTGGTTGTTGGTTGGTTGGTTGGTTGGTTGGTTGGTTGGTTGGTTGGTTGGTTGGGGTTTTTTTGTTGTTATTTGTTTTCAGTTATGTTCTGACTCCTTACATACCGTTTACTGTATTCTAGGTTCTCTGGGCGCACGCAGTCCTTCATGTAGTAATTCCAGTTATCTTCCATTCCTCTCTTACCTTTATTTCCCTAAACTCATCCCAGTCTGCCTCACAGGCTTCTTAGTAGCTTCTGCCTGGCCATGTGCCAGTGCTGTGCACTGACTGGCCATGGGCACACACTCATTGCTTACGCAGCTGACTTTGGAGCCAAGACTGAAGTTTTCCTGTCAATTTGATTGAATTTGTATCTCTCTCTCTGTAGTTATAAAAATCTTCAGACCTTTGAGATCAGGGAGTTTACAAGAATTTTGTTAAGAAGTTCAATCCGTTCTTCTGGGAGTTCCATCACTGGTGTAATGAAGAGCATCCCAGTTCCCCCAAGCACTGAAGCCTGTCAGACACCATCACAGGCACAGCTGCAACAGATATGCCGTCCTGCCAGACTGCACCGATCACAAGCAAGCTGATCAACAGGTATTCCCAAAAAGCTCCAAGCAGATGGCTTGCTTTACCTTATGCTTCATTTCCCCCCTCTTCCCAAGCTTTTCTTGTTTACCATCCTTCCTTCCTCCTAAATAAACTGCCTGCTCTAATTTACCCTTACCTCACTGGCCCTGGTTTTGCTGACTTTATACCCTTACTTGGTGACTCTGATTAAGTTGTCCTGGTACTTCCTGCCTTGGCTCTCAGTTCTGTGCGACTGTTGGTTCCCTTCCTATTTCCATGGTGCCCTGCTGTCTCTCATGTGGCCGTGTTATGAATGTCACCAGAGGACAGGATCATGTGCACTGCTCCCCTTTGTCTATGAGCAGTCTGCAGCTCTTGCCATTGTCTTGTCTGGTGTGCAAAGCTCAGGATCTACACACACATACCTTAACCTTTTAAGGGGAAGATTTACAGACAGACAAACTGACCGTACATGTATATTAAGTTAAAAACCTAGGACCAATGGCACATTGCCCTGGCAAAATCCAACAGCCATGCAAAATGCCATCTCAGTCCCAAGGGAAATGGAATTTCGAGAATCTCCATAAGAAAAGAGATAAGTGACAGTACCTGATGGGAAGTAGAAAGAGATTTTACTTGGGATATTAGTAGATGAATGAGATTTTTCTACTACAGTAAAGTTAGTGGTTGGAAGAAGCCCACTGATACTTTCAAAACACAGATTTACTTAATAAATACAAATCTAAAAATTAGACATTGCAGCAAGGCTATGTGAGAAATAGTGAGAATAATGGCCTTTTTATCTGAATCTTTTGGTAAATGTCAGATATTAGAGTACTAGTAAGGAAAACATAAAAGCATCTATACACATTATAGATATGACAGAGATACAGTGAAAGTGATTTTTAACAAGCATATACAAGAAGGTGTGGAATTGCATATATTATCTAGAAGACTTTCTCTGAAATTCAGAAAGACCTACTAACTTACTGGGTATTTCAGGGTGGATCTAGCAAGAGAAAACAGAGTCATTGCCAAGGAGTAGGAAGGGGCTTGGGGATTCTTTTTATTATTTTTAGCACACATCATTAATCAAACCTTTAATGCAAAAGTTCAGTAAGTTTCAAGCGGTGAAAAAAGCTACTAGGGAGGAGCTACTGTAGGTTTGTTTTTAGCTTGAAATTAACTGGCAGAGCAGAGCTAGTATGGGGTCATTGTGAAATGATGAGGTTTACTATAGAAAAGAAAAATTTTAAGTTCTTGTTCGACTTAAAAAGCAGACTAAAAGAGGAAAAAAAACCCTACAGTAAGAGCTCTCAATAAGATTATCTAAAGGATATATGAGCACCTGAGAGCTACTACCTACTGAGAGAAACTACATTGGATACACAAAAGCAAACCCCTTTTGAAGTGTAGGTAGGAAATATATGAAGAGAACATTCTAACTGCATCACTAATTTTTTGTAATGATCTGACAACGGAAAAAGAATAATTATACAAGTGGAAACAAATGCAGATAATTAATGATAAGCATAATGGAGAACTCACATGCCCCATATGGATAAAAATCAAAAGAGCGGGGTGCAAAACATCTTTCAATTAGTTAGAGACACAAAAGGCAATGAGGAGAAAGTCCATAAATACATTAAGCAGTCATGGGAAGACAAAAGAAAGGAAGAGACCTCTATTTAATTGGACAGGAGACATAAATATGAATGATACACAGTGATGGCTGAAGTGTTCCACACTACTTCAGGTTTCATACATGGAAGACTTAATTACAATCAGATACCAAGCAAAATGCATTTTAAACAGTAGTCCAGGAAAAGAAAAGAAGCTGAAAAATATGTAGAAAAGGAGAACATATAAAGCTTCAGAGAATGAATTACTCTAGAGAACTTTTCTAACTAGCCAAGGCAGTCTCAACATGGAGATCACCTGCAAGTATACAAGAAGGAAGTAGCAGAATAACAAACACACCTCCTCTATCTACTGGGACAAGGAAAGGCTGAGGAAATACAAACATATCAATCTAGCTTTGAAAGTCAAAATATTGCAAAATACAGGGAAAAAAAAAGCTATAAAAAGAATACAAGACAGTCTATAAGCAGACAACAAGTGTTTGCCAAGCATAGTAAAGCCAATGTAATTGCCTGCCACCAGCAAATATAAGAATGATTTTAATACAGTTAGTGATACTGCTGCAAATGTAATAAACAATCTTGCTAATGATAACCTAAATGTAACTAATACTACAGAGAACCACAACTTTGGGGGAAAAAAATCACAACCATTCCTGCCATTATCAATTGTCAGTCGTCAAGTCTGGGGTCACCAAGCTTGGAGAACATCTTCAGTGCTGGCCCAAATCTGAGGCTACAATGTATTTTCAACAATAATTTACACAACTGAAGTGGAACTGCATTCATATCATTGTAGGGGTAAAAATCATTTTGCCAGACAGCGTTGGAATTCAAAATGATTTTGACAAAGTTCAGTATGTTCAAAATTGAGAGGACAAAATTCAACAGAGGCCAGGAAATTACTGATATTAGAAAGGAGAGTTCATGTGCACTAATACAAAAAGTGACTATACAATCAGGGAAGAACTGGCTGATAGGAAGCTAGGTGTTAACAGTGATCACATAGCAATCAGCAAGCCCAATGGCAGTTCAGAAAAAGGGCATACTTCTTTCTGGGTTATGGTAGTAGGAGATGCCTTGTGACAGGATGTCAATCATTTAACTTCCTGAGCTGGTAGAGCCCTCCAGAGATTATTATACTTTCAAAAGCAATTCCCTTTCAGAAAGCTAAAAACTAGAGAAAAAAAAATCAACAACCAAACTCAGCACATTTTAAGTGGTTTAACCAGGATGCAAGATTGAAAGAGATATCTTACTACCAATGCACTCATATTATATGGCATGGTGTTTCATGTAAACCTCTTATGGGTAATTGCACCATGGCATATTCTGTAAAAAAATATCTGTAATCAGCACACAGACTTTCATAGCAACTCCCTTAACACAAAACATTCTCTGTTCTTTCTGATACCCCAATATGGTAATGACCGCAAACTGGAAAAAAGATGCCTCAGTAGAAAAATGTAGCACTGCTGAAACAAAGTTTGAATCAGGTCTATTTGGCAAACAAACTAGAAAGTACATTACAATTTATTGTAGCATTCTGTTTATCCTTTGAGTGGTTACCAACATTTATAGTTACTGGAGACACTAAGCAGGGCATGTGTATTGTAGGGGCTTTTCATCCCTCCACACCTCCTGGAGCTCTTGAAAACACGGTTATTCTAAATGTTCCTATGCTTACTCTTCTTTCTATAGTAAAACAAACATCATGCTTCCTCATCAGAAAAAAAGGTGAAAATATTAATGATTTCTATTGACCATACAATAAAATATTAAGGTCTAGATGGAGGTATTTGAAAAGGTCATGGACTCCCCTGTTAGAACAGGAGTACAGGTTGGATTTTGGCAATGATGACACCAGCTGTGATCAACAGCAGCCATACAGAATTTTGTTAAAGTAACTGCTCAGTATGGTCAGAATAAAGTCTACACTCTAGAAGGGGTCTTTGGGAGGAAAAGCACAGAACAATAATAGGTATATTGAAAGAACAGACTCAGTATAACAGTGAGGCCCTAGGGAATGAAGCACATGCTGCAAATGGTCTGTTCCTGGCCACTAAAGGAGTGCAACTTGGAGAGCTCAGCAGAATTGCTTTTAGAGCACAATAAAGAAAATAAAAAACGCATACCAAACACATAAATCTGGATACATATAATGAAAATTCAAAGGAGAAAACAAGAAAGAATGTAAGATCACAGCCCCTATGAGAATGAGCATGAAGGAAAAGCAGGGAGAGCATTGCTCCAGCAGTGCCTCCTCCAGTTAAGGATGCTGCACCTGATTAATGTGCCACACTCCTTCAGCAGAGGAAAAGAAGTGCTGTTTGGTTTGATGTTCATCACATTTTGTTTCTTCAGTTTAAAAATCATATATGGAGTGTTATCTGTTGCTATATACTTATAATGACAGTTTAAAGAGTGGCATGTGTATATATGTTTATGTGTGTTTTATTTAGCAACACTCTCCTACACAGTAGCACGATTGACACTGCAGTACCAAATCAGAATAAACCCCAATGCAAAAGTAGATCATACTTAGACCAGAGCTACTTTAGCATAGATATCTTAAAATACAAAAAGAATTTTTTTAAATTCCTCTATAGCATAATTAATGCTGATAAGAGGTATTCAGTTATCCCGCCATCCTTTCTACAATTTTAGAAGTTGTAAGATGCCCATTCAGTTCCACATATGATGTACTGGCAGAACAAGCCTCCATGGGTTGATGTCACCAAATGCCAAGAAACTTTGAAGCAGCAAGAGTCAAGAGGATACAGTTCTACAGGTTGACAGATTTTCTTTCAGATTGCATTAGGATTAAATTTGTTTGCTATACAAAACTATTAGCTATTTGATAAAGAAAAGTTAAATTAATGGTACACTGGTACAAATTTTCCAAATTATCAGTCCTCTTTTATTTGAATGACTGAGCCAAAATAAAATGCTATTTATCTTCTTTAGGCTGCATATCACATCTGGAGTCTTCTCTGTAAGTTTTAGTCTGTAAGTACGCACCCATACAGGAGAGAATGGAAAAACCCTGCAATTAGAGCCCTACGCAAACCACCCAAATTTTAGGCCTGAGTGTGTAGGATTAAACCAGACTATTTACCTAGCTGTATCTCCTTTAAAACAGGTGAGCAGAAGGAACCTAGGGAGGAATGGGGGCAAGACTGAAGGCTTTTTCCACCCTTGTTGGCAAGAACAGCTGTGCCACTGCAGAGAGATACTAATTTCCAGAAGTAAATTGCTATTCCCCCAGAGCAAGGAAGAAGCAGAAGAGAAAATGTGATTCAGAGGAAAATCTGAGTCATCATACTTCCCCAGGCTGGCATTACAATGATGCAGTTCACAAACCACCTCTTGCTGAAGGCTATGCCAATAGGCACAATCTTCCCCTAAATAAAGAACAGGACAGTTGTATCAGCAACTTACAGTTTCCAAAAGTAAGCTTTATATGCTAATGTTTAAGGCTTAGGGGAAGATCAAGAATCTAGGAAGCTATGAGACAGAGCACTTGCTATGTTCTCATACTAAAATATCCATGTCACATGCCTTGTGTCTTTTCATAGCACAGAAAGTCCCCTCTGTAGAATCAAAACCCAGATGGATCATTTTATAATGATTAGGCATCACTGTTTAAATGTAGACACCATGAATCATTCTGCAACAGCTGCCAGCAATTTGCCTTGGAAATAAAAGCAATCATCTACCAAGTTTAAAGAGCTACTTTATGGGAAAGAGATGGGAAGCATGTGTTCAATAAAGACAGAAAGACACAAAAATCCAGAAAAGCAAAATTATTTAGTTTTGAAAAAGTATTCTGTAGTAGTTATAGACTATCATCATTTGGATGGCTCTGGAGTCATGTGGTCCAACCACAGGGCCAGTGCTGAATATTGATATTCATCATCTAAATGTGATTAACATCACTGAGGTATCCATGTATTTTATTATCAGAAATAAAAAGAAATGTGCATTAGTATTAACTACTTGGGAACAAGATTGGTTTGGCTTTTAACAATAAACACCCTATAGTTAAAAAGAAGGTTATTTTGTTTTGAGCCTAGATTTGTATGCGTAAAGAATTTTCCTGCTATACATGAGAAAATAAGAGTGATCTTACTTTACTAGATTTTCTGTTAGAAAAATGGAATAAGCATACAGGGGGAAATAAAACTGGTAGACAAAAATTGAAAAATCCTATTGTTTACATTGGTAACCATTATATTAGCAGTGTTGTTAAACTATTATGGAAAGATTCAGCAATTTCCATTAAGAGCCCTTTTTGTGCACATGCTTAAAACTGCTGTTTTAGAAAGTTTCTAAAGCAGTGTCTCACAACCCACGATCCCTTCAAAGGTTCACAAGCAGAAGTCCACATGCCCAGCAAGACATGATCAGAATCTACCTAAGACAGCAAAATCCTTTAAGTCAGCAATGCAATCTCAGCATCAATGGCAATTGCCATTGATAGTACATGCTTGATGAGTAAGAAGTAAGGGAACGATTTTTATCATTTCTCTACCAGCCTAGAGCTGCCTTTATCCAAGAGGCAGGAAAACAGGTCTCTTCTAAAGTCTTCTTCAGCAGAAGATATTTTGTTATCACACCTCTCCTTTCCCACAAATGTGATGCAGTCATCAGGTTAGAGCAAAGGCTGGAGAGTAAAGAATGAAAAAAGTCATAGGGGTACATATCTAAAACACAGGAGGAAATACAATTCTGCATCTCTGTTAGCTGGACATTCAGTTGGAAATTTGGAGAAGAGAAATATATCATTTTCTGCCCCTGTAGTGCCTTGTTTGTGTATATTATCCTCTGATGAAAATGCAAATACTGCTGTGAGATTTGGATACTTCATCTGACCACAGTACATTACAGGAAAAAAGGAGAGACGATATCACAGGAGTCCACTGCCCAAGATCGCGCGCGTAGTCTGAGCACTCGCATCAGTCACTGTAGAAACAGTGGTACTTGCTAAGCCATTTCACTGATCTCTGAAATATCCCAGTGTATTCCTAAAGTCATAACATGAAACATCAAGCATACCTTTGTTCAAGGAAATAGTAACTGTCTGAAAGTATTGACCTTCTAAGAGGGCCCACCTACAGCATATAACTGTGCTAAGGCTGTATTTATCTGACTTTTGATGAAGAGAAATCACACCCATTTTCAAAGCGCTGCTGTGATAATTTAGGCTCAAAATATCTGGCCCCATTATGAATACAACATTTTTCTATGGCTATATATTTTTGTGGACATTTTTATTATCTCTGAATGTGATGTTTAATTTAAAAGGGAAAAAAGGAGAGGAGCAATGTATTCTGCAAGACTAATGGACAGCTAAACATCATTCATTAGGTGAGACGGGCAGTGTATAGAATGAAAAGTTAAATCATGCAGCAATGACCTTGGACTGAGCAGCTTTTCTGAGCTAATGTACTGAATTTTGAATTTACTTTGTGAAGGAGTCCTTTTTTATAATGCAATAAACACTGTAGAGGAGGATTCATACAATCAGATGCAGATGACTGCATTAAATTCCACATAAGATAGTTGTGCCACAGCAAAGAGAGAAAAACCAGCCACTTTAAGGGCACAATTGATTCACACACCTGAAAGAAGGAAGACCTAAACCCACCTATTTCTCAGCATTTGTTATAAAAGAAGAAAGAGATGATCAGTTCAATGTGCAGACATCTCTATTATACCAGTACTGGATGAAATTAATTCCGTCCAGAAGGACTAAGAAATTCTGGTCTTTATAGTCAGCTTCAGGCATCCAGTTTAAATCTCATCCAGGGATTTAATTTTAGAACTGGGGGATGAAGAACATACCAGATATAATAACAAGGCTTACCTCCTACCTCCTTCTCTAAAAATACACAGTTTGTCTCCCATTTGCAATGTACCTTAAAATGAGCCGACTACTGAATCATTTAAGGTAAATAGTTTTTCTAAGGAATTTCTTCATTTTGGGTTCTTTTCAATCATGAAGAACATTTTTATCCATCTTGCAAAATCTTCCTCAAGAGAATTCAAGGAAAACCTGTGAATCTATATCATGTCGCAATTCTTTTTTTTCTTTTAAGAAAATACTAGAAAAATATTAGGGAATACTACTTTGTTCCCTTTCTCTCTTAGAGCATTATTCTCAACTTCAGTCTTATTTAGCATCTGGCTAAACTTACTTGGCTAACAGCACAAAGTGTGTCTAGGGGAGCAAACACAGGAAATAGCATCAGGCCTGAACTGCTTGAGAATTGCACAGCATCTCTCCATATAGACCCACAGTCTTCTAGCAGTGCTCACTTTGGTTTGTATTTTAGAAACCAGCAAGACCTGAAGTAGCTGAATACTGTGTTAGTAAATACAGGTGTTCAGCTGGGACCCTGTGTTGTGGGGTTGTGTTGTTGCTACAAAATGACTTAAAATGCATGAGGCATAGTTTTTAAACAGCAAATATTAAGTAAGTTCTGGAACCATGAAAAATGAAGCTTTCAGAATGTAAGATATTATTCATCTGTCAAAAGCATAGAAGCAGCTTCATATCCATTCTTTTCTTCTAAGAAAGAAGTGCCATGCTACCCACAAAGTGTAAGGCATAATGCAGTATTTGCTGTAGTTCAGCTGCAACAGAAGAAAAAAACCCCGAATAGTTTGAATCAAAAGTACCCTTCTGTAAATGAAGAAGAAAAAGAATAATTTTGGCATACTACTTTATGTCTTGGTCATAGTTATTTTAATAAAGCTTATTGGCTCCTGTCTTTTCCAAGAAATATATTTTATTATTTATACGATTATTTTTATATTAACTTTTATTCCAGTGACTGTTCTTATGTCAATCAATATCAGTACTAAAACGGCTATGAAATGTCTGAGACTGCTGAGGACTAGTCACAAAATGCAACACAAGCTTCAAGTCTTTGCCAAGACACAGTGGCATGAAAACAGAGTAGGCTGAGGACAAGACAACTGGGTTCCTGTGCCAGCATCCTTGCTGGTTTCCTCTTCAGACTCCATCAAGCTAATATTTTCTTCTGACTTTTCTATTTTGAAGATTTGAGATAATAATGATTAGGTCATTAGGTCATCTTAATAAAGATCACTGAGATATACAGAAAACAAACTAAGGAAATGCAGGTCAATTTAATAAAACAAAAATAGATGCACATATCTAGAATAAGTTTCTTATTCATCATATCTGCTAAAAAACCTAAAATGATAGAAAAGCAAAATTTCTGCAACAAATTTCACTGAAATATGAAAAGACGTTTCCTGTTATAAAATCACCAGCTTAGGGGCCATTTTGAAAAAGTCTCCAATGGCTTCATTCATTTCAGAGAAATTAACAAAAGCAAATTCTCCATTCTTATGCTCTTTTTTTTTTTTTTTTTTTTTTTTTTTTTTTTTTTTTTTTTGAGATTCACTGGTGCTACGCAGAAACCCAGATCCAGCTGTCCAGCCTTTTGTTGCAGATTACTCCAATTCAGTCAGTGGGTTTAGCATAGGGAAATCTACAGCCTCTCGGTCCTTAACATGGATGAAACCATGTTATTAAACCATGGTTATTAAACAATAGACTATAATGAAAACAACTTCCTTGATTTCCAGTGCCTACTAATTAAAATACTCTTAAGTATTCCGAATTTTTGTTTTCCTCATACTTTACAATTTCTTCTTCTCCATGAAGGCACCACAACTAAAATTCCACAGCTTTAGAGATAACTAGAGCACAATTAAAATTGCACATTCCCTGCAAACAACCATTTGCAAAGGCATTTAGTTGTAGTTCTAAAGTTAATAATTTACTGTCTCCATTAATTATAAAAAGCTAAACTTTTGCTACAAATGTCTGTCTTAAGAAGATCTAAGGAAGAGAAGCTTTGGATGTGTTATATAAAAGCGTGTAAGAGCAGTGTTATATTATTAAAGGGAAAGCTGCCTTTAAAACTGGAATTCATCAATCTTCACCCTTTAAAGACATTTGAGTAGTACATAAGTGACCTTGAAATAGGTTATGCATCCTCGGTGTAGGATGCATAACAAGTCATGGTCAATTAATACACAACAGAGCCCATAATCATGGAGATTATTGCCTGATCTGGAGAAAACAGTCAAGGGCATTACTGCCTAATTTAGCTTCACAGTCAAATTGATAACTTCAGGACCTCCAGTACTCAGAAACCACAGCATCTTGGAAACAAACACAGATCTCTAATAAACAGTGATGCTCTATAATGATGTTTAAAGATGATCTGTAAAACTTTAATAAAATAAATAATAGAGTAATAAATGGCATTTCATAACCTTGCTAACACAAAATTACATGGTCCAGAACTTTTCCCCTACTGCTATTTCTCAATAGGAAGTGGTCACCCAAGACAAAGGATTTAACTCTGGGTTTCCTCAGGGGCATTGCCTAAGAAAAGCGTCCAGGTCCTCACTGGAATAGGCCACTGCATGGCTCAGACCAGGCAACCATTAGAAATACCCTTACAGCTCTTCAGAGCTGCAGATTAAGCAAGCAGCATGCATTGCACCACTCTTCAGTATCCCGCTTCGATCAACTCAACCAGAGAAAAGACAACAGGGGCCAGATAAAGAGGATAACCTTAAAATAGAGAGAAAATACGAGGCAATATTTTTAAAAATTTAGACTGTGTAAGAGTTCATTGGTTTTAATGTCTAAAATTTGCTTCTGTAAAGGCCCTGGACATCATTAAAACTCTGCTCATTAATATCAACTGTAATTTTTGTGGATGGTGTTTCACAGCAAAGATGACTTACCCTCCTGCCCCCTCCACCGCCCCAAAAAATTCGGATGAAAAACTTTGGTACCAAATTATAATTGATTGTTTTTTCAAGTTAGAAATGAGTTTTCCATATGTCCTGAAGCAGACAAAAATAAATGAATAATAAATAAGAATGTTTTATAATTGCAGTATTTGGAGCCTTTAATCTGAGGATTTTAATAGGGCTCTGAAAAGTATTTCCTAATTAACCTTCACTTTACTATGAACAAGACAAATCCTTGTAACTTTCCTTTTAGCGCAGAAAAAAAATAAGAGAAAAAAAGGAAAGAAATGGTGTGGGTTTTTTCTATTTTGTGCCCCCATGCCAGCTCATAATCAATAATGCAAAGCATTTCTTTAAGGTATAACACCTCATTGTCATTCTCCATACACATAAGCCTCACAGTGAAGCAATGTTCTAAATTCTAGTTAACTGTCCCACCTGGAGGCGAGGGTCCAAGTCCAAATACTAGTGGTACTCCCCTTAGTAAAGCAGTGAGAAGCCAAAATAAGTCGTGGGCAAACTGATTCTCCCTGTTGCACCTCAAGACTCTGAGCTACAGAAATATGAAGAATGGCTCTTCAGACAACCATCCAGAAGAAAAGATGCTGAGGTCGGTATTTCCTTGTTCCCAAGGAAATCACCACTGCTGGCATCACAGCACTGAGGAATCTACATGGCTCAATGGCAGGTACATTAAGACTCATGAAAAGTGACCTGACCCCTTCAGCTGAGGAGGAAATTCCCTGTCTTCAAAGGACAAGTGGGTAAATCAGATTACTGGCACCATCATCCTCACCTTCCCCAATGATATTAGGGATCAAGCAAAGCAAAGAGATCTGTCAGCAAATGCATTCTATTTGAATTAGTGTCTTGTTTGGAATGCTGTGAAACTGCTTTTTTCCAGAAAAAAGACTATTCCAGGGGAAAAAAAAAAAAACAACCCACCAAAAAACCCAAAAACAAACCCTACCAAACAAAAAGTACCAAAAAACCCCAGCAAAAACAACCACCACCACCCACATCCTCTCAGCCTGACTCAGCTATTCCGTGCTGTTAATCCAATAGCTTTGCTGCACTGTTGCTTTCCAGTGTAACTTCTCTCACTCAAGGCAGGCTGAATTGACAGAAACGAACTCAAATTCTGATGTTGCAGCATTCATGTCAGTCACATTCAACAGATATCGATTCCTCCCTCTCCCTTTTCCAAAAACTGCTGAAGAGAGATAGGGGTCAAGGAAAGAATAAAGGAATTTTGGAGATTATCTGAGATAAAACTCTTCTTTGTGAGGGACAGGAAAGGGGAAAGTCATCTTGATCACTGAAAATGCTGACTGAAAATTTCCATGTCAGGTCTCACACTGATGACAGTGAAAAGTAGGAAACAACATGGGTTGTCATGTACCCTGTCATCAGACAGTAAATCATGAAGTTAAATGCCTGAGTTTCAAAAATTGTTACTGGGAACAGTAAAGGGAATTTTGTAAAAACCAAGCATAACCTATATGAAAAGCTTAAAAAACCTGTAAGGTTTAATTCATACAATCAGAACAGTAATCAGAACAACATGTGGCTATGTATTCAAAATGCACATGACACGTAAAATAATAAATCTCTGACTCTAAACTAAAAATAAAATTTCACGGAAGAAGTACTAATCATCCTATTTATTTAAAAATTGACTTAGATCACAATACTAACTTTATTAAAATTCTGTATTTGTTTATCAGAAATAGTTGTGTTGAATACTGAGAAATGAAGACTGACAGATCCAAAACCAGATATTATTATATCATTCCATACATTACCCAACAAAACTCAAATATTTTCTGCAATATATTTACGAATCTGTTGAATATTTTTATTTGCTTCGAGTATTAGGTACCTGAAGAAAGATCACCTTATTACAAGATCCAAAATTATATCCAAGTGTTGTTTGTTTTTAAATCTGAAGCCTAAACAATTACCTAGCTACAAAATGTGTCCCTCAGTCTAAGGTTCAACACTGTATTTGCCAGTACACATGTGGTGGTTATCGAGTTGGTGTTTCCTTATAGAAATTATTCTGAGATACTTTTGTCTTCTAACACAGAATCCTAGAATCATTTATGTTGGAAAAGACCCTAAAGACAATTGAGTCCAAAAACAAACCTAACTCTGCAAGTCCTAGCCATTTCCCTAAGTGCCACATAGACACATCTTTTAAATATCTCTAGGGATGGTGACTCAACCACTTCCTTGGGAAGCCTCTTCCAATGTTTGATCACCCTCTTGATGAAGAAATTTTTCCTAATATCCAATCCAAGTTGCATCTCCTCTGGTGCAACTTGAGGCCACTTCCTCTTGTCCTATCACTTGCTACTTGGAAGATGAGACAGATCTGGCTAACAGATCCCCATCTGGCTAACACCTCCTTTCAGGCAGTTGTAGAGAGCAATAAGATTCTCCCTGAGCTTTCTATTTTCCAGGCCAAAATCCCCGAGCTACCTCAGTCATTCCTCATCAGATTCGTGCTCCAGATCCTTCAATAGTTCCATTGCTCTTTTCTGGACTCGCTCCAGCCCCTCAGTGTCTTTTTTTGTAGTGAGGGGTCCAAAACTGAACACAGGATTTCAGGTGCAGCCTCAGCAGTGCCGAGTACTGTCCCAGACCTGCTGGCCACACTCTTGCTGATACAGGCCAGGATGTCATTTCCTTCTTGGCCACCTGGGCACACTCTGGCTCATGTTCAGCTGCTGTCAATCAGCACCTCCAGGTCCTTCCCACAGGGCAGTTTTTCAGTTACTTTGTCCCCAGCCTGTATCACTGCAGGGGGTTGTTGTGACCAAAATGGAAGATCCAACACTTTGCCTTGTTGGACTTCATACAATTGGCCTCAGCCCATCTTGCATTCTCTCCCTCTTCTCCTGCCATTATGAGTGAGGTACTCTTCTGTTAACTTTAGCTGTGGCTCCTTAATGATTAGGGAAGGGATTGTTACACGGAGTGATCACATAAACCCAGCCCTCTTAGGAAACAGGGCCACAAAAACAAGGCTACAAAACAAAACAGGTGGGAACAAACAGAACACATAGAGCCGAAGAACATAATTCAAAGCAACTGGATTATCAATATAAATGTACTCTGAAGACAGATTCACAGCTAGCTACGATTGCACAGCATGCCTGTATCAAAGCAAGATGTCATTAAGGCACCCTCATTAGCAGTGCCTGCCAAGGACAGGTAGAGTGCAACTCATCAGAATTGTGACTCCTATCACCCAGGAGCAGGAATGTAAGAGCTGGAATGGTTCACGGCATAAAAAATATTTACCAGGTAACCAGTCAGGACAGAGATGACTTGGAATGTGTTAATGGAGCAGGAGGATGGCTGACTGTCTGGTACCTGCAGTGGATGAGATTTATCTCATTCTTATCTCTGAGCAACAGCAGAATTTGCACTGTCTTTTTGCTACGAGTGCCTCAACACCTGCTGTGACTCAGGAACCCATGCAACCCAGGAGCAGGCTGTTTCAAAAGCGTTTGGCACTTCACTGTGCTGCCTCCCACCTCATCTAGCTCAGCTTTGCTTGTGACTCATTTAGCCCGCTAATCTCAGGAGAGGCAGGCTTCATCTCATGCATTCCTGTTACTCCGGTGCTAGTTAACTTATGATGGATTCTAGTATATTATGAGACATTGCTGATTGGATCAGATCAGCTCATTTTCATAACCACTTTTATGTGTCAATTTTGCAGAGACACAGATGTTTATATTTCCATTATTCCACCTGTTCTACATCTTGAGTTGAAATAAGCCAGTCAGCTTTGAACTGACTCTCCTCTCAGAACACTGGAAGTACGCAATTTAGCAGAGAGGGTTTAACCCCCCTTTATATCTTTATCACCTCTGGATCATGTCTACTTTGTTAAGATGTTCATATAAAAAAACATATATTCTCATGACATTGTCATAATTTTTTCCCCTACTACACTTAATTGCAGTGTGCTGTAGTTTTATATTAGCTAGTCTGTCTGTTTTGATATCTGAGGCTACGAGGAAACCTCAGAACAAAAAAGATTCAGAATATAAGGCCTTCCATCTATACTGGATATGTTATCTGTTGTCTCTTTCCTGTCTGTAAATTTTGCTATGGTACTTTTCTTTTTTGCATGATTCTCTATAAACATTTGCAGCCCAGTATAGACTGTCACATTATCCTGAAGTAACAGTGACAAGTAGACATGTCTACTGGAGTAAGGTCTGATGCTACAGCCCAATACATATATTCTTCCATTCAATGTGGATTATCAGGCTGGGCACACTCACTGAAATTTGGCCAGAATTACCTCACACATCAGGTTGGCTCATGATGTGTGGGGAGTAACCGTGACAGTGTCTGCTCTGGTCTGTGTAAACCTTGCTTAACATCACATGTAAAACACTAAAAAAGTGTGTAAAATACACTTCCAAGTAACAGACTGGAAGAAACAAATATTTTCCTTTAGGGGGTGCCTTTAGTGTGAGGATTTCCAAAATGTCTAAAAGCATTGTGTCTTGAATTGAAAATTACCATCCCAGTTTCTACTATATAATATTTTTGCTCTCTTTTCTAGAATTTACTTTCAAGAGTTATACTGCAGAAAACAGTCAGACTATGTAGTTCATTGTTACAACCAGTAACAACGGATGTTGCACAAGCTGATTTTCTTCTTGCTTATCACAAATATCTGGAATGGTTAATATTTGAAGTACGAGATATATGAGAACCTTTCTGGAAAAAAAAAAAAGGAAAAAAAACAACCAACCAAACAAAAGAAGATCTATTTTGAAGAGAAGCTGTATCAAAATAGTGTGCTTTTACTTACAGATATGTATTTGGAGTGTGCAAACAGAAACTGGATTATTCTTCTTTAGATATACTCTGTGGACTGCTCAGTTAAGTGCTACACAATTATACCTGTGCATGCCTCTTAAAAACACAAAGGCTGGTGTGATTTAAAGCTATTAATTTGTTCATACAGCTATATTATGGAATAAATTTTCAGAATAATAAGAACACTTCAAAGAACAAGGAAGAACCTTTATTACCTCAGAGTTGACTACTTCTCCCTACATAGAACTCAGCTCAAATCAAGATATATTCATACAATATTTTTAATTTTATCTAAGACTAACTTTCTTCAACAAGGAACAGCACAGATATTTAGGATCTAGAATATAATCTTTTCAGAAAAATGCCATGGCAAAACATACAGCCTTCTTCGAGGTCATATTAAGGAGATGTGTCAGAATGGTGTAACTTTGGTTTTTTGTGCCATCCTGGAATATCAGTTCACAACAAAAATGAAAATTTCCAAATGGTTGAAAATACTCATATTGTAAATGCATATGTTTTTCATATGAGACATATAAAGTTAACCATCTTTTCTTTCTGACTTGTAAGTAGTCACAGAACATTTGTCAGAGAAAGAGCAACTAAAGCTCAAACATTCTGAGATGTTTGCTTCCAAACTAATTACTAGCTTTCTCCCTTAAAACATCAGAGGCAAAATTTTAACTACCATATTAATAGCTAAATACTTTACCAGGTGAGATTGCAACTAAACATTTTCAGAATATTCTGCCGCTGTTCTTCCATTGAAACAAACCATTTTGAAAGATACACTGCTCCCTAATCAATCGAATTCCTCTTGTTAATTAGAACTAAGGTTTTAACAGATGTCCACATGTTCCTGGCAGGCACTTCACAATCTATAGTTTAAAGCATTTTGCTCAATTAATTAATTGTCTTTTTCATGTTTATAACATGAAACACAAGCTTAAAGACCACAGGGAAATGATAATTAAATGAAGAGTACAATTATCAGTCTCTGTTGTATTGGCTATTTGCAAGAATGCAATCTCATCCCGACAGGGTTAGGTGAAATCATAAAACACTTGTCTGCACCTTTAGCCTTGATGAGATTGTGATATTTATATTCCCTTGTAACATAAACTTCTCTTAGCTGATCATGAACAACCAACCAAGATAGTCTGTTTTGGATTCACACAACAGACATTGAAGTAATATAGCAAAAGGTTGTGTGGAAAACAAGAAAGAGATATTATGTTATTTATGATCTCTCTCACGGCTGGCCAACTTTCCTCTCTTATTGGAACACCTATTAGTATGTTTTCTCCCGAGGACACTTCTCCAAAATGACTCCTCTCTTAATATCTGTTTTCTCTGCTTCAAAATATCAAGTTTACACTATTTATTTTTCCTTTTATGTCACATAAATTCATTCTTCAAAATAAAAAAAAAAAAAAAAAGAAAAGTGTAAACAGGAAAAAACTTTACTCTAAAATCTGATTTGTATTTTTGTTGAAAGCAGACACTTTGTGGACTCCTAGAGCATTTTTACACAGTAGATGGGTAATATACAGTGGCCTAGAAAGCAAAGAAAATATTTGCCTTTTTTGACAGTGAAATAACAAGACCTTTCTTTTAGTTTGTGTACTTCCAGATTCAGTCTCAGGCTTAGAATGGCTCAGTCTATTCCTAATTTTCCAGATCCATCGACTTCCACTATACCATTCTGGTGCCACAAACATTTTAAAATGAGGGTGAATATAACTTAAACCAGATTATTTTATATTGTTTAAGAATGGAACTAAGAAGTTGAACCTTGATTTCCAGTGACAGCTCCTATACTCTTCACACATGGAGAGAGTAACAAGCAGCACATCTGAACATTTTGAAACGTGTTAAACCTTTCTCAGGAGTAACCGCTGGTAAGAGTGCAACATGCCCAAAGTAAGCACTGTCAGCTTTTGGTAAATATTTTATTATTCAAGCTGGATTTTGTTTGTGTACTTTGCCTCTAATAGTGTATCCAGTCTTACTAGCCACTTTTTTATTCAACTTCGCTTCTTCTAAATGATCTGCCATCTCTGCTGCATATTGCCCAATTATTAAATCATTTATTATATATCTTTCTGTCTTACAGAGAATACTCAGATTTTCTGAACTAATCAGTTTGAATCCCATCTTTGAAGTTTAGGAATATTAGTTTGCTGCTGTTTGAAATAAATGAGCAATACATCAAATTTATTTTACAGTGCTTGGAAATGTAGATTTACTGCTCCACAAAAGACTGGGAAAAGCCAAGCCCCATGCAAAGAGATTCCCAACACAATTTCTGCCACATACAACAGATGGTGGTAGCCAATGCATAGGGTGGTTGGAGAGCATAGGAATGAACACTGCAGAAGTAATCACTCAGGTTAGAAGCACACGTTGCAAAGATAGGTTGGTTTTCTTTTTTCGATATTATTTCTAATTTAAATTAATATATACATTTATGAAGTCTTTGTACAGATATAACTAAGCATAGTTAAGGAAAAAAGACCTCAAGATCTGATCTTGAGACTTGTTTTTTGCGGCGCTTGCAATAAAAAAAGATTAAGCCCAGGTGTTTTAATTAATATAGATTAATAATAATATTATTATACATAATATAAATAATAAAATATTAAAGAAACTACCTAAAAGATGTACTACCACCGAACACAAGGTTTGAAGTGTGAATAGCCAACCTAATAGTAGTGAAAATTACCAGCAACATAAAAATAATTTTTAGCATTTTATAATGCTAAAGTGTTTACAGTGCGTTACTCAATATAAATATAATGCCACAGTGACAAAATTTGCAACAGCCAGAACTGTTGCCATGGCAAGTATTACCAAATGGTGAAGAACACTGGAGAGACTCATCAGGTCTGAATTACAGTAGAAAGTACAGCCAGGAAATGCCTTAAATTACTTATCCAGTGTAAGGCTGGGCAAGAAGCTGGAAAACATTTAAATGTATTTGTGTGCCTGGATAATGTCTCTAGATTCACTCTCCAAATGTAGTAAGTCCTTTCACACTTCCACTGACTTCCACATGAACAGGAGGCTCTCAGCCCCTGAGGAACTGCATTGCCATTGCCATTGCCATGACTGAGCTCATGCATACGAATTAACAATGAGCATTTTGACCTGCCTGAAGTGGTTTAATTGGATTTAATGGGACAATTCATATGCATCTAAGGATTTGGGTCTAATTCAGTAAATAAGGATTGATTCCTAAGTGAAATTATCATGCTAGAAGTAAGAAACCTGTCAAAGAAGAGGTTTACCTAAACCAATATGAGGCCTACAACAAAACAGCAGTTGGCTATAAAGCATTAGGACAGCTGGTTCCTGTTCTGAAACAGGAATGTAAGGCTGTTCCTTGGATAAAGCAATGCTTGCTCCTTTTTTTTTTTAACTGACAAAATAAAATACAGTAGTAAGGATTTAAAAATCACTTATATTGATTAAACAATTGTGGCAATTCTGAGCTATTATTATTCATTTAGTTCATAAATTTCAGTACAGTTCTGCTGAGTCACACAAATGGAAAACCTGGCCAACTGGGGGGATATATGACTCGATTAGTATACTGAGACAAAACATCCTGTTATGTTTCTGCAACATAGCTTAGCTTATTGATTTGACTACATGGATTATGCAATTCAGATAGGAGAAACAAAGACAGCAGTATTACTTGGGACAGCACACAGGCACAAGGGACAGTGGGTAAATGTAATTAGTCTTTCAGGCCATCTTAATCTCTCATTAAGAGAGACACGCCTCAAACTATGCCTATGGAAAAGAACAGTAATGTCACCTACAGCAGTCTGAAAAAAAACCATCTTTAGTCATTTTATACCTATTCTACCTTAATTAGACATGACTGTTTTTAAATGGGCAGCCTGGAACAACAACATCAATGCACAAATATATCCATCCATGAATTAGATCCCACTTGGATACATACAGTCATACATGGTGAACTTCATACACTATGTAGGCATATATACAACTAAGAGATTTCTTACACTGTATGATCACACAGAAGGGGAATCTTCATCATCACTTACAATGTACATGTGCAGATAGGAAATACTGCTTCTTTTTCTTTGATCGGCCTGTGAGATTTGTCTTCATTCCTTTAAAAGAAGTGACAGTCACCTCCTAGGAGGTGGCAGAAACTGCACATTTCTTTGGGAAATGCAGCAGCCTCAGTTACTGCATGTCAAAGACAGGGAAAGGCTAAGAGAGAAAAAGAGAACACACCCGCATCCTGCAGCTCAAAGAGAGCCTGAATGATTGCTAAAAGCAGCAAAGGGCTGTGGGCAGAACAACAGGAGACACTGCCAAGGACCAATAGGCACAGCAGTGAGGAGATGACTGAAAGCAAAGATCATCCTGCAAGGTCACAGGGAGAAGAAAGCCACTGATTTATAAACCTTGTATTTCCATTCTGCTTCATCTGGCCACTTGGAGTTCTCTATTGCTTTTATTAATTATTCCAGTTCATCGCCTAAGAGATTCTGGATTTTTGAACTTCAAAGCCATTTGGACCCTCTTTGGAAAGCTCTTTATAAGGAAAAGGTTCAGGCCCTACTGCCTTAAAGCTCTGGCAGTTTTGGGCTCTCTCACAGCTCTCAGTTCTCAATGAAAGCTTAATAGAAAGTACACTTTTCCACAAGGCAGATAATGTCTTTTACAAACTATAGAATAGAACCATTGGCAAGTACAACATGAAGGGCTGACTTGATTATGTACTGTATGTCTTACAGATTTGATTTACTCAGCCTTGTGATTCTCCATTCATGTAGCGACTCTCAAAAAGGAAAGAGGTGCAGTAGTATTGATGATACAAAAAGTCCAGGCAAAGGAAGCATAGCAAGTGTGTCAGCAGTAAACCAACTGTGAAGCACTGAAGCTGAAGTCCAAGCTGGGATAACTAATAACACGCTACCTTTAAATACAGATGCCTGTAACTGTGCCAGCAATCTGTGAAGTTGCACAGCTAGAACTGTACTTTAATGCCTTAGATGCAGCTCTCTGATATGAATTTTCATTTGCAGTATTTGGCCTTTACCCTCACACTTTTCATTTGGAGGCAAGTCAAGCTGAAACCATTTGAAGTGTGCCCAATAAAAGCTGCCTTAGCTAGCATTATTCTCCAAACATATACTTTAAAAAAAAAATCAATTTTCTAAAGAATATTACTATGATCAGAGTTGAGATTCCTCATCAGCTTTAGATGGTGTGAATTATCGCCATAAATCTTAAGTGATTTGTATTACTGTGATGCTTACTTGACAACTCTTCTTACTATCCCACCAGTGTAAAATGTCCTGCAAATACAAAGCACTATCTAAGAATGCTGCACATGTGCAAGTCTGTGCTCTTGGAAGCTGTCAATTTAACAGTAACATACTGGAAAGGATAACAGAAAATAGAGAAGAAAAATATCCTTTCAGAGACAAATTCTCTTGATCTCAGTAAAGAAGACTTCCTGTCAGATTAATGCTGTAAAAAACTGAAGATCTGGCCCACTGTTTTAAAGATTGCTTGTTTGAAAAAAAGGGAAATAAAGCAATTTCCTAGTACCAGGGTTTGAGATTTTCAAAGCAGATATAGCTATACTTATTCTATAAAGGAAGATGTGCAGACATGTCTCCCTGCCCAAACTTTAAAAAAGCAAATTATTTTACTAAAGAAAGATTCTCTATGAAAACTAAATAGAATATTTGTATAAATGAATATTAAAAATGTTCAAACTGTATAATACTATAACTGACATATTAGTAGAACAAATAAAATATTAGGCTGGATCAATAGTTTTCTGACTTTACTAGTAAGAAACTTCTCATTTAAGTTCTAAACTTTGAAGAGTCTTTTCCAAAAATATTCATGATTTATTCTTCTGTAGTAGCTGTGCAATTTGGGAATGAAATTGAATGAAATTGATGAAAATTAACTTTTACAGATTTCTGGGATTTTCTCCAGAAACTGAACAGGTATTTAACTGGGCATGAACATGAATTTACTCTGCCTCTAATTGTACAGAGTCATTTAGAGTAAGGAATGTAGTGGCATTCCATTTTGTTCACCTACAAAAACACAGATTCTTCACAACTCTTGGTGCTACTGGTCAACAGCAGGAGCAGTGGTGGCAGCTACATCCCCAACCATATGGCAAAACTCAGCTCATTTCCATGAAAGCCCAGCATTCTATACTGTCATAGGTTCATAAAGAGGCAGAAAGCTCCTGTGACTAATTTTTCTACTTTTTTTTTACTTTTATACTTTTTTTTTCCTTAAAGACTAAATATTGCTTCAACAGATGACAGAAAATATGGCAGAGTTCTCATTTACTGTTTGTGGTTCTACTGGCTGTGAATGTGATCTGAATCGGTAGATTTGCAAAATGGATGACAAGCAGTTTTCCTGAGTTGACTGTGGTTGTACAAAGCAATTGGTCTGTTAAAGCATAAAGTTAAATTACTGGAAGATCTGTGGATATTCCTTCCCACTTCTACATAATAATCTGTCTAGATTTCCTCACGACAATCTACCCACACTACATCAACAACAATAAAGGTTTTGCCCCTACATGTCCTTCAATTTGCAAATCTTGAAAAAGATCACATTTTATTAGGTAGAGAAACCATAAGGAGAAATGCCCTCTTTTCTTTGAATTTATAAGCTTTCACTACAATAGACACCACAAAGCTTTAAGATTTTGACTCTAAAATCTTATAAATAGAGAACATATTCTGCTTGTTCATCACAAATTCTCTAAGCATTGGGACCAATGTTGTACATCACATATAAAGAATGGTGGATGTATGGTTCTTCAGAAGATACAGATGCACTTGTTTGGCAAACTTCTGAATGGAAACGTTTAGGTATTTCTGTATAATTCAAGAGTGTCTTATTGAGAAATGCAAAGCCCTCAAGCAGATGTACAGATATTGATTGCTACCATAAGAAAACTATATTGTAATACCATACAGTTTTTACAAAGCCCCTTTAGCAGGTTAATGTGTCAAAGTAATAAACAATATTTTAAACAATTACAAATCCTTGAAGCATATCAAGCAAGAAAAAAAATAAATTATATTGCACTAAAAGCATATTATTTTTGATGGGTATTGAATTCTCTAACTCTTCAATGAAAATCTTTGATGCAGAATTGCAGGTTCAAAAATAATACAGTCCCTGACATCAGCAAGTGTCTTTAGAAATTACAGGTGATACTTACTTTCTATTTTGCATATACTAAGCACCTGCAACTGTATTATCTGGGTTCTTTTCTGTCCCATTTACAGGTAGAAGAAAATTGTAGAGACTAAGTCCAGTATCGCACAGACCATGGCACTAACTGTCAGACTCAGGACCTTGTATTCAAAAGCACCAGCACCTTGATAATCAGTTTCCTGATCCTCACAAGGGCCTTTGTGTGCAGCTCAGATCAGCTCCATTTATTGGTCTGAATCCTGCAAACAATCGACGCCAAACCCATGTTTTGGCACAGAGCTGTAGATACTGGCTGAAGTCTTCTGGAGAATCATGTTTAGAGTGCAAATACGAATGTATCCAAAACTGTGTTAAGGGTGGTTATGTCTTCTAGATAAAATGGACAATGCTGTGTCGTAAGTGCTACTGATTATGTTATGTGCCTGCAAGTGTGTGGCTTGTTCTCACAAGGATAACTTAAAGACTAATAGACAGAGAGTGAACAACAGAAATCCCAAGAAAACTTTGAAGGCAAGAGGGGATAATAAACAAAGAGTTTCATATTGATGTGCTTTTGCTTCAAGTCTTCTAAACTGCATATTCAATATTTTGGAAACTGCATCCTCACAGTATGCTGTAGTTTACACCATAACTTCAAATGCTATGCAAATCCATGGCAATATATTTACTAAAGTCTTGCTAGCAAAAAATATTCTGTGTATCTAATACCGTTAATTGTGCTTACCGTACCATTTTCTGCCATTATGTTTTCATATTTCAAATAGATTATGCAAAAAAATACATTTCTAATGGTATCTGGTTTTAAAGGTTCTTTGGCACTGAAGGTGTTAGCAAGTAAATTCAATTCCATTAAAATGAATGGAAAGGTGTGAATACTGCTCTAATAGCATTTGAAGCTATTTTAAACTTTTTCTTACTTCTAGAATTGTCAATGTAATCTTAAAAGCTTTTCTAGTTTCTAGTGCAATGATAAGTTCTTCATCACTAGTGTAGCAAAGAAAAAAATTCCAGATGTGGAATTTCCTTTCCTGCTTGTTATGATGACATCTATACAATGGCATTTCAAGTCACCACACAGGAAAAACTCAAAATAATTGATTACATCTTCAATGTATTAA
This sequence comes from Melanocharis versteri, assembly GCA_013397845.1. Classification (NCBI taxonomy): domain Eukaryota; kingdom Metazoa; phylum Chordata; class Aves; order Passeriformes; family Melanocharitidae; genus Melanocharis; species Melanocharis versteri. The sequence goes on along the minus strand of VZTG01008112.1, from coordinate 745,812 downwards.
TTTTCACTTTAGTTGTTTTCTTTTTTTATCCCCAGAGTCAAAACCTATTCAATGAAACTTTTGAGCTTTTCTTACTATTGATGTTAAATATACAGACTTTTATAATGTTCTTGAAGAACTTGTTGGAAGTCACACCTGGAACAAGATGAAAAAGAAGTAATTGTCATTCCTGGAAATAAAGGTAGAAAGAGACCAAAGAGCCAGGAATGAAGAGCCAGTATAACCAAAGTTTATAAATAAACAATGCAAGCTGAGTGAAGAGCTTGCTTTATTGTATACTTGCTATAAAAAATAAGGGAGCAAAGGGAGAATTCTGACTAAACAAACAGTGTGCAGATTGCTTTTTAAGCTGTTTATTTATGTCACTCATGAAGAAACTCAAAACAACCTGAATCACTGTAAAGATTAGGATTTTAACTGAAAGGCTTCCCCGTGTTAAAAGCTATGGAGCTGGTTATATAGTAAAGAATTTTGGCCTATCTACGTCTAAAGAATAGTTATTGGAAGAGCTAAATGGACTCTCCCAATCCATTCACAGCTACAGGTATTGCTGGCTACCCAAAGAGTGAGTAATAAGTGGAAATATCCATACAAATGTTTTCACTGTATTGTACTTTTTGTTTTACAATCTCCTTGATGGATTTGAGGAACGCACACCTTCCTCAAAAAATAAATAATGGTAAAAATCATAAATTCTAATAACACAAATCATGAATATTTTTTCTTCTCTTTACTTACTAAACAAAAACAATGTTTTGAAACTTAATATCTAAATAAAATGTGGCAAAAAAGCACAGACTTCTGTAAGAACCAAACAAATTTTCTGAAATAAAATATGGAAGAAGGCTATTTCACAACTCCAATTTTTAGATACTTTATACTGATGTTTTATTAGGTTCCAGAAATAAATGTTTTTCATGGCTTTAATGCATTATAATTATTGTTCCTATCCAACAAGGTGCTGGAGGCTCATTCTGTTTCCAAAAGTAATGCAGTTGGTAGGCAAAATCACTCTGTCTGCGTAAGTGTGTATGTAATGATCATAGCAATGCAAAAGGGAGCTCTATAAAGGTATTAGGGAAAGAACATTTTAGAAATAAATGCCTAAGTTTTCCTTAATAAATTATTGTGAATTCAGAATCTGAATGTATGGTATGCACAAAGATCAAAACTGGAGTCTCCCTTTTTGAAAATTTTCAAGTATTGGAAAATCCATACCCAGAACCAAGTAAATCTGTGCAGTGTGGATTTCCCCAGTAGCTGGTCAAACATGTGAGTGTTTGGAGTCCTTTCTCTAGTTAGAACAATGAAAGTTCCAGCTACGTGACGTCTTAACTTTAATAAAACAAGGCACTATAAAGCAGCAAGGAATCAGCTTTCACAAGAGAAAGATCAGGTTGGGTTTCCTCCTGTTTCAAAGAACTATAATTTGACAACTGAACTCTAATGATACCCCTGGAAAAAATCCAGGAGGAGAAGAAAATCAACATGGACACAGGGATTTGCCTTTCATTGTTTCAGTGCAGGACAAAGGAAGAGTAGTTGGGAAAGTTGTCTATGTGCTGTATATAACCTGAATAGAAGACTTGAGCAAAGAGCCCTGTCAGTCTGGCTTCCTCCAGGGGCACGACATTCATTTACACAGAAGATAACTCCTGAGACTGCCTAATATGCTAAACATGAATAAAATTTTTCCCTGCCAGTGTAAGATTTGACTGTACTATTATTATCAGCTAATCTTCTCTATTCATTTTACAGGTTGTAAAGACAAGAAAAAAAGTGGTTTTTTACAGTAAATGAAATATTTCACTGAAAAGTATTTTGACAATGCATTTACATATATATTTCTTTACGTAAGCCAAACTTGTAGGAAACTTAATGAATTGCTTTTATGTCATCACCAACATAACAGCTGAGGTGCCTACACAGCATGGATCTTTAATAAAAAAAAATACCATCCTTAAAGACTGTACAAATCTATGAAGCTGTTTCTCAATATATTCTAGGAAAAAAAATGGATCTAGTTCCAGCAGTTTTTCACTGTCTGAGGGATACATGATATGGGTCTGAAAGCATATAGCTGACTCAAACAGAATTCATGATTGCATACGCTCAAATTTTTTAAATGTTGAGTGAGACTGTATGAAGTATACTTTTAAGCATAAGATGAAGAGTTGTTTTATCTTTCCTTCCCCTTATTTTTGCATTTTCTCTCAAACACAGTAAGAGGTCAATTCAATGCAAGAAAAATAATAATCTGAGAAAAATTCCTCCGGTGGCATGCCACTTCATAGTACCTGATAGATTTCTACTGGAATTATTTATCTCCTAAAATAATCAATACTTAGAATCACAGAATCATTTAGGTTGGAGCAGACCTTTAAGATCATTAAGTCAAGCTGTAAACCTGACACTGCAAGTCCATCACTAAACCACAGAGCCTAAGTCATTAACTGTGATCCCCTAGTGCCACTTCTAGACATCTTTTAAATACCTCCAGGGATGTTGACAACCACTTTCCTGGGCAGCCTCTTCTAATACTGGACAACCCTTTCCGTGAAGAAATTTTTCCTAAAATCTAAACTTCCCATGGTACAACTTGAGGCCATTTGCTCTTGCCCTATTGCTTGTTATTTATAGATACTGATACATACCTTCTTTAATGAAGAAAAAGGCTAACAGTCACGTTGCATTATTTTATGGAGCCTTTCAGCTGGAATCAGTGTCTATGCTTTAATGTCAGAATAAGTCTACAATTCTAAACTAACAAGTAAAGAGGATATGTGGCTACTTTAGGTTTGTCTTAATTGTGCTTCCTACATAATCTAAGTATACTTTGTTCCTGTGCACAAGACTAACTTGTGCAGAATTCTGCAGATCAGAATTCCCATTGATTTAAGAGGGAAGGGGAAAAAACATCCATACTTTGCTAAAGCTGCAGCACTCTGTTTACCAATAATGATTTTGTTCTCATTGTAGGAGACAGAATGCCTATTTATCTACTGAGAAAATTCTACAAGACAACAAGATCCACTTTTCACCAAAATATTAATTAGGCTTCTAGTGTCTAACTGTAGTCCCACGACATAATCAATGGATTATTTCCCAATGCTTCATCGTATGCTTCAAGCATGTGATAGTGTATCAAGGTCTACAGCCCTCTAAAGATTTACTTAATTTTCTTTGAGATTAAACTCACCCATACCATGATAGGTCCAGTTGCCATAGGGAACCAGAAAATTTCTCCCATATTTAAAAAAAAACAAATTCTATCTCTACAAACATGCCTTTTTTTTCAGATTGTTCAGATTGTTTGGGAGAAGGTCTTCAGTTTAATACTGGGTCTACTAACAAAATATGTCCTTTTTTTAATGGCCTCTTTCTTCCCTCCAAGAGGAACATGAATGCAAAAGTCTGGTTCCATTTCCAAGCTGCACAAGGTATCACTACCATTAACTGCTTTTCACTCTGCACTATAGTGCCTGTATTAGCGTTAACTGCCTTCATAGAGGTGTATGAAAGAGTATCTCTATCATTACTGTGGCTTTAAGCTTCTTTTCACTTTCCATTTTGTTTTATTTTTTCTTATCTTCTACAATTTACTATTTTATTTTTGTTAGCCTGGTAACAGCCTTGATGATACACAATTAATAGACAGTTAGTGTACATAATTTTATTTCTATATATTGCTTTTCATTCCAAAATGTGTCCTTAAAGTTGAAAATCTACTGAAAAATGCAATTCAATTATTAAAATGCAATTATTTCTAAGGCATAAAATCATGACTGTAACTAACTTACTCCCCCCATTTGGGAAAAAAAAAATTATGTTCTCTAAGCCTCTGAGACCTTGAGGTGTGATATTTACAGCATCATAAAGTTAAGTTTCTTTAGCATTCTTGTTATTTTCTGATTATTAACATTGGAAATTTTCTTCTGAATTTTAGACTCCTCTCTTTCACTCTGAAATTTTCTATTTTCATTCTGTGCTTCTGTTGTTTAAGTACATAAGTGTGCTTTGCTTCCTAATGCTTTCCAATTAGCAAAGCATTTACTGAGCTTTCACAGTCAATACTCTGTGATGGCAGAACCAGCTTCTGAAGATTTAAAAGGTTGAGACTACCACTATTCAAATAACTCATGAGAAAGGGTAAAATATTTAGTCGCCAGCTAGCTTAACATTTTTAATACATATTGAAAACAGTTTTGTTGCAACTGGCAAGAGACCGCTAAATTAAGCTTAATTCCATTAAAGCCAGCCACTGTGACCGTATAATAGGAATGTCTTGCATAACTAAGTTGATAGAACTCTTTGAAGATAATGCTGCTGTGACAGATAAGAGAGTGACATGGATGGTATGCACTTTTCAAGAAGCATTTGATAAGGCTACACATCAAAGATAATTGGTTATTGTAGGGAAACCTTACACAGAATAGAACATATTTTAGAGAACCGGAAAGTGCATAGTTCCATGAAGACACAAAATTTTTTGTCTTGATAACTGTAAACTATAAGATAAACATAAGTCTTTTAGTAGCACGGACACCACATTGGACATTAGAGATCACAGAAGCATCAACCCATGCAATTTAATACAGTGAAATTCTGCTACATTGAAAAATACGGGTGTATATATTTATATCCTAAAATTTTAGTCAAGAAATATGGTCCTTTTCTGGACCATTACTGTGAATAGAAAGGAATCAATCTTTTCTACTTTCTGCCAGTGCTTCTACGAAAAATAGTATATATGGAGGTATTAACTATGAAGTTGTGTCTCTATTTTTTTTTTAACTGGAAATAAGAGGTCACTTGTCTGCTGATTTTTTTTTTTGCTCTTTTTGTTTGCTTTCCCCCTTTTAGAGAAGCTGAGTTAAGATAGATAGGCAGCCCTACCTAGAATTGAGATTTATTTGATTTTAGAATAATCTCTATAGAAAATCACAGAAGTTTTTAAATGCCTTTGAGTAAACTGTATAAAGCATTATGAAAACGTGCCAGGGTGACAATTCCTGCAGTGCAGTGAGAGAGATTAGATGCTTTGCATGTTCTCTGAGCTATGAATTATGATATTCGGAGCAGGTCTATCTCCTTGGAAATCAAGTACTCCTAATATCTGAAGAGCTAGCACCAGTTGGCTCATATCTTCACATTCTCAGCATGCATTTTCTCTAAAGCTGATGAGTCTACCATTCTTTCAGAGCAAATATATGCAAACCCACAGGGTCACTTCAGTATTCAGAAAGTGTCACCAGCATTTGGTAATTATTACACTGCTTTTTAGGAATGATAACTAATAAAAATGTCATTTATTCATAAATATTAGAAAACCTAAACATAGCCTTTCTGCTTTTGATGAATATTGAAAAGTTAATAGTTATTCTTCAGTTAAACTCATATGACAAGTTTTTATATCTAACCTCTGAAATTGTTTCATAATAAGCTCTCAATAATGACAGACTCCACTGATTTACTGTCTAGAATATCCATTGACTGACTGAACCCACGATGATGAAGCAATTGTATTCCCAGCAGCATCTATGCTTATATAGCATATGCAGTAATACATATTTGGTTTAACTTTATTTAAAACCTTATTCTGAATTCTTTTGTCTACTTTCCATATGTCTATATTTTTACAAGAAATCTGGAAGCATTAAATCTATGTGCTTAGTTTATCTACTAATCCCATTAATCAGCCTTTGACTACATGCTAGCAATCTCTCTTGGATACACTTGGTTTGTGTCTGTCATAGACATCATCTTTATTTGGGGTTGTTTTAAAGAATATTTTACAATGATGTTATTTTAAAGCTATGCCCTGGTTATACCAATTGCTGTAGTCAAATGCTGATAAGGTTGGAATGACACACAACAAATCTCCAGATTAAAAGCCATTTACTAACCGTTACGTTCCAGGGGTCTTCTACTTCCATTTTTGCACCAATATAGTATAAAAATTCTTAAGAGTAGACCAGCAAGGACATATTTAAACAGCTGGGAGAGCATGAAAAGAATGAACTCTTCATCTTATGCTTATAAGTATACTTTGTACAGTCTTGATAGCTTTGACAGCTTTTACTGTTCTTTCAAGTTTCTGCCATATGACTGTTTTTGAAACATTTGAAGCATCTGCTTTTTAGCAAAATATGCTAAAAAGCATTGGAAAACCTCCTCCATGTTCAAGCTTCCACTCTTGCAGATAACTCCTATTTTTTCATGGCTAGAATGAGCTCTTTTTGTTTTGCTTTGTTTTGTTTTGTTTTGTTTTGTTTTGTTTTGTTTTGTTTTGTTTTGTTTCCATGGATATTTTTATCTTAAAAAGTCCATTCATGAACCAATGGAAAATGTCCACCTGAAGAAAATTAGCTTTGCAGTTTAGGAAAAAAAGAAAGCTACTGAGGGTGTGGAGAAGCAAATTTTTGTCTATTACAGACTTCAAACATACTGTATAACAACTTTAAAAAACCCTGTCTGGTTGTGGCAACCTTAACTAAAAGGTCATATAAAGACACTCCTTAGAAAAACCACTAGACAATACGGTCTTGTTTGTTAGTCTATCATCTTAACTACTCACTTCACCTACTCTGGTAAAGTTCAGAAGTTTAAGTAAGATGCAAGTTACTCCAATATGAACAAGAGAAACTATAGTCTAGAGAAATGAACCTCGTTATGATATGGCAGTGCTTGCCATCCTGCCCTTGTGTCTTCAGCATAAAGTTCAGCATTTACTTAGACCCAAGAACAACATTTAAACTCCAGGTCTTTAGTGCTTAATTGCAATCCCTGTTGGAGTCAGTACTTCCATATTGGCATGCAATAGCTTATAGGACACAGCCATCATAAACTGTTGCTCAGTGATTCTATATGACAGACTCAAAACAAATGTGTTCTCATACAAAAACATTAAATTCAAAGTTATATTTTACTAGATGTATTCACGGAATTAATTTCTAATAATTTGATCTAATTCAATCATTTTAGATGCTTGGCTTTGTAAAACAGCTCAAAACTCATTTTGCTGCCATTCCTGATTTCAATCACGAAACAAGCTTTTCAGAATGCTTGTGAATGAGTCAGAATACATCTGACATTAATACATGTACACCTGCAAAGATAAACACACAAAAATATCAAAAACTTCCTTGTGATCTCATTTATATTATCTAAGTAATTAATCAGTCAGACAAGACATACATGAAAAGAACTTCTATTATAATCACTGGCAGTGGCACAGTGACAGAAAAATTACATTCAGGAAAACAGGATGAACACAACTATGAAGCATAACCTGTGCAGTGAAGTGAAAGAGATAAATTCAACATAAAAATATACTCATGTCCCTAAAAATCAAGATAAACAGTACTTGTAGTGAAAGAGAGCGCCTCAGCTTTGAATCTTAAACCATTCTATTTTCCAGAGATTTCTGTCTAATAATAGCCTTACATATCTTTGACACTCTAAATTGCTGTCAGAGAACAACATTCATTTTCCTTATACCTGAGATCAGGAGAAGATAAACATTCAATGGATTTTTTCTTCTTTTTTTTAAGTTATCTCACACCTTACCTCTCCATTCAGAAAATTTTGTAGAGTGCCATGAGTATTTTGGTTAATGCAGTTATCAAGAATATTCGTCTCTTAGAGAGTTTCAATTCTTTACACCTAACTTTGAATATTTCCATAAAATGGAAGCTGAAAATATTCCATCTCTCTACAGCCATTGGAGAGAGACAGAGGTAAATCTCTCTCACAGACAGTAAAAGTAGCTATTACCTCTGCCACCTTAAGCAAAACTCTGAAAGTTACCTGCTATAAATATTGGCTAATCTCTATCTTCACCCCATTGTGTAAATAGGATTATCTTAAATTCCTATTCAAATAATAATAATAAAAATTATCTGTTGAATAGGTAGTTTACAGACAGCAACCAAACCCATTTGTACAGTTTCATACTCACAGATCCCTAGATTATGATATAATGGCTGAAAGCCATCCACATATGTGAAGGAGTATTCAGCACTACTCTGATGAAAACATTGGCAACTGCTAAAATGCTCTCAGGAATAAAAGAAATCATGCTGGATATTTATCCTTTGAACTATATATAGCCCTGTAGAATGACGTGAGCTTGTGAATTACAGTAACAAAACCTCTTGGCTGTTTTTTTGTAATAGATGGTGGAGAAAGAGGTTATTGTCATGATAATAGCTGTGATTCTGAATAGATTTCCACAGCAAAACATATTACAAGTGGGCACCAGAAAACAGTCAAAGTCTTCACTCATTTACAGATATTAAAATTGTGTAAATTATGTACTGTAGCTGCCTTAATGATTTTCTCTAGTTATCATCCTGGATCATGATGGGGATAACTTCCTGGGTCATGAGCCACACCTGAAGGCTTTTGCCCTAGATATCCATAGATATACATACATCCATATGTACTTCCAAGAGAGAATGAGCACTCCACCCCCTTACAGCAAGGTGTATTACTGATTAAAGAATGGTGATCTAGACAATTTCTAACTAAGCTGCTGCGACTATCTCACTTCTAAATTATTCTGAAACAAAGGAGAAACACTGCTGAAGTACAAAATTACACAGTACTTAGTTTCAGTCTCGTTAGTTAGTTGGTTATAATGGCATTGAATTCAGATGAATATCCTGGACCTATTGAACCTGTTCAGAGAGCACTTTGAAAGGGAAGAATTTGACCTCTCTTTTCAAAGGCTCAGAGAGATAAGCAAAGCATCAAGTTCAGATTTTTCCTCCTACCTAATTTGTACTAATTCCAGTCTGGTGTGTGGGGTTTTTTTAAGAGTATTGATCCAGATTTAAAGAATAGAGCAACAACAAAAATGATGGTTTTATTTCTTAGCTGTTCCTCACTTTGTTTTGTAAATAATACAGTGTTCTGCAGTTTAGAAATTAATAACGGTCCCTCTATTATACTCTTCTCAGAATAAAAACTGACAGGATAAGAGGCAATGGGCACAAATTGAAATAAAGGAAATTCCACTTAAAATTTTAAAAAAAACTTTTTCACTGTGAAACTGATAAAACATTGGATTAATTCCCCAGAGAGTTTATGCAGTCCCCATTATTGGTGACACACAAAACCCAACTGACATGAACAGTGTCATGGGCAACCAGCTTTCAGCTGGTGGACTCTGACTGGAAAATCTCCCGGGTTGTCTTCCAAACTCAGCTATTTCTGTTATTCTATGAAATAATTCCACCTTAAGGCATCTGCTGAGCATGCACTTTCAGCATACAAGCTCAAATCATGACTGTGTTCCCAGAAGAGAACTGAGCAGCTAAGAGCTCCAAGACACCTTTGACACTGGAGGTCAGTGCAGTATTTCTTGCCTGATAATCTTTGACTTTACTCTAGGCCAAAGCTGGTGTTACTGTTGCATTCCCAGGGCAAATGTTGGCACGAAAAAAATTCCCATTTAGGCGATCTCTTTAAATAAATATAGTAATAATATAGCAATCTGGTATCCAGTGCCTATTTTCTTTTTAAGATGGTTATTAACCAGAGATTTAGTTTTCCTCTTCTCTTGGCTAATCCTTTGCTTACTGAATGTCACCTGGAGTGAGGTAAATGGCCAGTGTTTCAAACAGCCCAGTTTGGTACATAGAGTTCAGAGGCCACTGCATGGTCAGAATGGTGTTTCAGTACGGATTTGTTATTCCATTTATAGAATGCTAAACTAATAGTGAATAAGATGTTTTTCCATCAGAATATTTTTCTGACACTGCACTACACAGTTCACCTCTGCAGATGCAGTTTGTGGTTTTGTCTCACCTACCTGAGCATGACTAGACACACAGAAGGGGAAGGAAACTATCACAAAAGTCAACTCCTTTCTGATTCCAGGCAACCCATACTGCTCCACTGATTCAAACCAAGAGCAGATTCCTTCACCATACTTGATCACCTGTGTTGTAAGAGAAATAAGAAGCAGAGCTTCTTTCAGATCCATCCCTCCCTTACCCATTAGTGCAGTTTAAAGTGCCAATCACTTTCCTGACCATGTATAGCTCACAAGAGCTCATGAGAGCACCAGATGTGAGGAAAATTCCCTTTTCTTAAACCTTGAATGGCCATAAAAGTTAGGATAGATATTTGTCATTAGTCATTTAATATTGATAGGTAAGTTAGACTGTCCGAAACACATAAAATAACCATACTTTCCACCCAAATCTGGAAGTCATTGGCTATCTAAATGCATAAACACTCTTGGATACATGAAATTTCTTATTTAAAGCACTTATCATTTAATTTGCTGAGAAATTTGGCAAAACCTGTCTCAAATTTTGTGCTAAAACAGCTTCTTCCTTGACTTCAGAAACAATTACTCCATAAAAATTATTAATTAAATTTTAATAGGTAATAAACAGTTTTCAGTATTTCTTGCTTCCCCTTCTACTTTAAATTATTTCAAGGAAAAAGTCAAATAACCAGGAATCAAAGAATCCCCAACAGTGGAACCTGAATGGCCCAAGAACTGCCAGACAGGAAACCACACATGAGATTCACTTTGAATAACGCACAAGAACTCATCTGAATGTGCAAGAATGAGAAGAAATATCTAGTGAGGATTGGACACTTCTAATATATTTTGTTATACAGCAATATTTAAATAATATCTCTGGAAATGAAAATGAATGTTTTAAAGGGACCTGATTTTATTTAGATGTATATGTGGCACTTAGGGATGTGGTTTAGAGGCAGACCTGGCTGTGTTAGGTCAATAGTTGGCCTCAATGAACTTAAAGGTCATTTCCAACCTAAATGATTCTGATCCTCTTTTTATCTGTGTTCATGGCAGTGATAAAAAGTAACAGGATGAAGTTCACATTGGAACTTTGTGCATTTCTAACAGTTGCTGTGACTACATGCAGAGTGTCCTTGACGAAAAATGTACTACTGGGGAAAGAGAAAGCGCCACCTGAGGAGAGGGAGGCCTTCCTAGAGGAATATAAATAATTGTGGAAGATAGAGGACCTTTCTGGTTGGTTTGGTTGGTTGGTTGGTTTTTTGCATGGAGCACCTCAGATGTAGGAACATAGTAAAAAATGATGCCTTTATTTCTCCAATCTACTCAGCAAATGCTACATTTCTACTTGGAGTGAAGTGTCATCTACTGTGCCTTCTGCATGGCAGACATGGGGAGCAACTACTGGGGCTGTCCTCTGCTAGCTTAGACCACTTTCTAAGAGGAAAAGTGTTTGCCTTCAGTTCTTTTCCCCACTCTCATGCATACTTATCTATTTTCTAAACCTGGAGGCAATGGAGGAATACGCACTGTGCGGAAAGAGCAAAAATCAGGCATCTAGGGATGCTTAATGCAAGGGACACTCTGCTGGGGCACAACCTGAGAAAAGGGAAAAGGACAGCATTTGGCCAAAACAGGTATTGTACAATGATAAAGCCTTTAGCATTTCCAGTTACCAGCAGAACTGCTGGCAAAACTCAAGTTAAAGGGTCCTTAAGTTGCTGACACCATTTTGTTTCCATTCAATCTGATCCAGCTGCAGCTGGGTGAATGCTGCAGTGAACAAGTTGTTGAGGCATTACCAAGACTTGTCCCTTTTAAGTCAGAGAGGTATTGCCTGTCTAGAAAGGTCAGTCCAAGAATATAGCAAAGCTCATGGTAGCACAAGATAGAAGACTGCCTTTGTTTTTTATTACCCCATCTTGCTATTAGTTGGCTAGATTCAACCTGTTAGCACACTTGAATAAGTCCTCAAATAAGCAGCATCAAAGGCAGCTTTTCTTCCTGAAGTGCTGCCATTCATAGCTTTATTAATGCCAGCCTGAATTTCTTCATGACACTCTATGTCTTACATCTGTTTTGAAGTGAAGCTGATGGAACACACCTGGTAAATCATGTGCTAATGCCAACACATCAATTCCTATGGATTGCTGCTAGTTTCTAAGGAAATGGCTAATTTTTACATATGGTGTTTTTAGTAATCTGGATTGTTCCCCTACCTCTCTTTTATTGCATTAGCAATGAGCAAAGGCATCTGACTTTGAGTGAACACCCAAACTCTATTTTCTCTATTTCCATGTAGAATCTATTTAAACATTTATTTTCCTTCTAGTCTCATACAAAACTAAACTGTATCAGCTTAAAAGGGTTCCCTTATTCTTCACAGCATCCACAGAAGAGAAAGAACAAGAACACATGCCACGTACTGGGAAGAATATAATTATGATTAATTCCTTGGTTGGATAATTTTTTCTGGTGATGGAGTTATGATTAAATAGCCATATTAATTATTTATTTAAGAATTTGTTTGAAATATAGGCCATGGTTTTCAAATGTCTGAGAAAAATGCATTCCATTAATCTATACAGAACAAAATAAAGACTGCTAGAGTTATCAGCTGTCCAGTCTGTTCTAAAGCATAATTTCTATCTTGCCTTTTATTTCTGTTGAGACACCTCAAGGCTGAAAATTGCACAGGTGCCTTGGGATGCCAAATTCCCATTCACCCTCATAGGTGCCCAAGGCCTTTTGGATGTTTGAAGAAACTCTGATACCACAGTGTCTGACTAATGTAGTAGCACCCCGCCACCTTCGGGGGTCTGCAGCCGCAGCTGCTGGCTGCCCGCCTGCCAGGCTGTGTTTGCATTCCCCTCGCTCTTCAGCTGCCAGCCAGCTCTCCCTGCCTACCCCTCACAGCTCTGGCTGCTCAGCCATCTCCATCTTCTTGTTTGCCTCAATCCCACCATCACATCCACTAAACAACTGGGGTTTCTTCTTTCCCAAGTTTCCTTTCCTAGGAAAGGCTGCCCTTCTTAATATCTAGCTTCGTGCACAATTCAGAACAATTCTGAAAGTGATGTCAAGCTCTGTTCTCTAATAAGCAGAGCAGAGTCTGATCCTATGAAGTCTGGTAGGAGCTCCTGGTTTAATTCACTGGCTTTAGGTTCAGAGCAGAATTAGGCCATTGGATGCTAAATTCTCAGGATGTGTCTAAATAAAAATAGTACAAATACTGTGGCGTTCAAGCTCTTCATCCATAATATATTCATCTTGAAGTGCACAGCTGCCACGCATATATTTATGTAACTGCTATCTGTAGAAATATTTAAGCATTCAGTTCAACTCTGAAAAAAAAATATTCAGAAAAATTAAGGAAGGCTAAATGGTGAGCACAAGCAAGAGGGATATTCAGCAGACATACGTGTCTTCAGAAGGCAGCAAATCACTAACGTTTTCATCTGAATCACTGAAGATGTATAACATAGCTAGAAAATGTACAGAGAGGAACAAGGATGGCCAGACACATGGAGAAGTGAGGAATCTAAGCAGACCACAACTTTTCAGTTAATAAGTAGACAGCATAAGGTGGCAATGATAAGCATTCACTTTTCACAGTCAAAACACTTGAGGCAATCCATAAAATCCTCAAACACAAGGCTTAAACCAAAGACAATGTAATTAATTTATAGAATCTATTTCCATAACGTTTTTTAAATCAATAGTGTAAACATGTTAAAAATCAAGACTGAATAAAATCATGAACAATTGAGACATCAGAAGCTTTTAAACACAGTGTGACCTCCAGCCTGAGAGGACCAGACACAACAGAAGCTGGATATGGATCAGACAGGAAGGTGGCAGCATTCCCTACAAACCCCATCTCCTGTATTGTTTTTCACCATCAGCTACTGAGAGCTTTGGTCTCTCCCATTTCGGCAGCTGTCATGCACTTGCCCTATACTGTTCCCAACCTTCACAAATAAAAATGCTGCAAGTAACCTGGTCTATATATGCAGTAAGTGCTGAGGGCTACAGGAACATCTCCGCCTCTCTGCTCTGCCCGGCTGATACAGCTATGCAGAACCTCCTTACACCTGCCTCTACTTTTTCCAGATTTCCGCTTCCTTCCTTTCCAAACTTAACTGTGCAAAGTCTTTGGTGCTGCAATACAAGCATAGTCATATTAATCACCAATATTTTTATTCTGTTGCATCTCTGGCAGGCTCTTGGCAGTACAGCAACAAACATCCCAGCAATAAATGAGCTTTTAAGTGCACCAAGCTTTACTATTCAGCAGCTGGCATGTGGTATCTGATCAAAACTTAACGTATACAACCCCTGCATAGGCAGCACACCAAACAGCAAGAACAGCAACAACACTAATAAACAATGTAAGACACTGCTCTGACCTCAAGTTAAGAACACAGGTCAACTATCTTCCTAACTATACCAAAATCTATTACTTCAGGGACTCTTTTCCTAAGCTACACTAACACACTACTGAATTGCAATGAGATAGGTAAGTAGGAGCACAATGCCCATTAAATCTCCATAAACAATTAACTTTTGCAGCTGAGCTCTACAACAAAACAACCTGTCTGCTGCCATGGGATGTTGTTTCACTTCATGTAGGTCATTGGTGAGGTAATAGACAGTTTTACCCAGCAACAGCAGAAAAGTAGCAAAATCCCAGCACAACACATCCTTTGATAGGCTTAATAAAAATATAGATCAAGTTTATAGCAGAAGAAATTGAAAACAGAAAGCAATTACCTCACTTAAATGTATTTCAAATGTTTGTAAAGTATACAAAATTTTACTGCTAAAAAACCCAAACAAAACATACATTCAATGTAAAAAAATGCCTTAAACTTACCTCTTAGTTTACACTGATTTAATATATTTTTTCTTCTACTTTTCAACTTTCCTTGCATCTTGGGAATATAGTGGTTTTCTCCACCCGTTTCCTTCCTCTCACCTCCTCCCCCTCCAATCTGGCCTCCTTTCCTTCCTTGGAGGTTTTTAAGCTTTAATTTGAGAGTGTAAAGCTGAAAAATATTTGATACAATTTTTTTTTTTAATTAGAGAATTGAGCTCCTCACCATGGTTGAAGCATTTCTGGGAACAGCACCAAAAAGCTGGAAGCTACTGCACTGAGTAGCCACAGCATATCTCTTAAAATCATCACTCATTTATTTTTCCCAGACAACTAGTGTTTCAGCACTTTACTTACAGACATGACTGCAGTTTAGGAAACTAGAAATGAGTCCGAGTCTCTTTGTTCAATTTTGGAACGTGAAAACTAGATTCCCAAATTCCAGCGTGGGCCCATCTCCAGCTGGAACAGGAACAAGACTCACCAAGTGGGATTTGACAATGTATGAGCTGAAGCTTAAGTTAGTCACATTTTAAATGAGCTCAGAAGGGTATTGATGATTATATGTTCCAACTGGAGGAGGTAGTTGTCAGTCTGCCTGCAGTGTGCATGTCACCACACCGGGGAAGGGGAAATATTTTAGAACTTGTGTGGGATTGGGCTTGCTGAATGGAGCACTTGGGAAGTCTCCTCTCCTATAATTTGGATATTGTTGCGGAAGGGGAGAAAAAAGTATAGGTTAGATATAATCTTTAGGAATTCTGCAACATGCATTCACACTGAAGGGTGTGGAGAGACTTGGCATTTCTACATGCAAGTGAGTGGAAGCCTACAGCCTGTTTTAGGTTTCCATTAATTGGCACTAGATTGTGCTTTACAGCCTGTATGTATGTATTTTTTTAATCTTGATTCACTATGCCTAAAGGTTGCTTTTATCTAATAAAGAACATTTTCCCAATATGATATCAAATTTGTGGTAATGCTAAATAAGTAATATCTTTTCTAAATGCTTACACATTTCAGATATGTGGATAACAGTAGTCTTCCTCTCCATTCCTTTTTTATTCATTCATTACATTTCAGTCTGTCATCTTACATTACCCCTGCTTGAACAGGAGCAAATTGCTCCTACAATCCACTTATTTGTGTGAAACTCAGCAATTACACGTCTACTCTTTTACACAATCTATCTGCGTATTCTTTCAAAGACCGTATTTCTCTTTTAGATATTGTACTGACTACAAACTGGACCTTTCACAACCAGAAAATAAAATGTTTTAGTGTAATTGAATGTGTATATTTCTGTGTATTTAATTAATATGTATTAGGCATATAAAATCAGTTCTGAACTAGTTTATTGCAGATGCATTAGATTCTCATTTTTCTCAATCAGAATATGATACATTGATAACTCCTCTTGCTCATGTTTCTAATCTCTAAGTATCGTTTATTTTCTGTTTCCCGCTGTTTATATCATCTGCTGACTTCATTAACATGCTGTTCACTTGCTTTCTTTAATACTATTAATGAAACTGTTAAATAAGGCTGAAACAGAGACCAATCATTATAGCAGCACATCGGACAACTGGAATGTGTCATCAGCCAAGGTTTCTGCAGCAAGGTCTAAAAGCCCATTTGTCAAAATCGTTCCTTTTAATTGCTTTCACTAAGTTATTATTTTTTCAATTGACTGATGTTTAATTGTGGCATTACCAGAAAGCCATTTGTGAAACCTTGGCATAGAAAATCTGACTGCTTATGTATTTGCTCTTGTCTAAACCAAGCCTACTGGAAAGTTTGTATTGCCTTCAGAATGGGTTTTGAACTACTTACTACAGTTCTCCTTTCTATTTACCTCTTCATACTCACTATTTCATACCAGAGTTTACCCTTACAGATTTGAGGTCCTTTAATTAACTCCATGCAATTGATAAAACAATTAGGTTGCTTTAAGACTGTGCAGAAGGGTATGTGATAACAGACAAATAATATTAAATAGAAGATAATATTATTTACATAAATAGACACACATAGTGAGAATATATATGAATGCACCACAGACACAAACAATTCCAAATACATTTCCAGCATAACTAAGGGCAGCATGAAAGGTGTCTGTTAAGCATCAAAAAACATAAACAGAGAAAGAAAAGACCTATTTTACCTGCATAGTTACTGGTGACCTGCAAACACACTAACTGAGAATAAATTAGGCTAGAAATGAAAAGGTAAATAAAAACCACCAGGAATGTGAGCCTTCAGATAAGTCTTCCAGTACATGTAGCCAAGGCAACGAACCTTATGCCTTTAATACAAAGCTGGCTTGGTTCACAGAAGCAGTTTTCAAGTGGTTGCTTGAAAAGGCAGCATACCCATCCCTGATCTCAGACATGGTGGCCCTATCTGCCTTCCAGCTCTGTGAGCATGACAGCAAATACCAACAATTCTTAACCCCTAACTTTGTCTTTGAAATTACTGATTCACATTTTCTTCGTACTGAAAGTCTGGAATAAATACTGCTCGGTTTTGATGAACCTAAATTGCCTCATGAAATCTGAAAATAAGAAAATGCAATTATTAATCTTCATTACTAAGAAGACATGAGCTGCTGAATTTTTAAGTGTCAAAGTTCTGGCCTCTAAAAAATTAGTTATCAGTAAGTACACATTGGGGAAAGCTTCAGAAGCAAGGGCACTCCTGAAGACAGTGGATTCTGGCACTGACCAAGGTCTTTGTTGAAAAGCTCAAGTTCACTACTCCTGACACACAGCAACTACATCAGGGTCTGCTGCCTCTGCAGCCGTATCAACACAGACCTGGGAAAAATGGATATAGTCTAGACCAAAAGAACATACCCTTGACATTTGCTCTCCTTTTGGGACCAAAAAGCATGGAAATCTCTCATGGCTTAGAAAAGATGGAAAATATTTGAATTCAGGTCCCCAGAACTATTTTGAATTTGAAAAGTGACAGAGCTGATAGAAAAGGACAATTGTGCATTTTTCTACTCATAGTATTTTGAGTATATAGGTCATTTCATCCTGAGGTTTTCGTCTCAGAAAACACTTCTGGACATTCAAAAATTTCAGCATATCTTTTTATACAAAAAACCCAGTCTCAATTAAAAAGTTTATCTAAAGATTTGCTCATGGATTTGTATGTGATTTCATGGAATGAAGCATTCTTGATCCTCCTTGGAGAATTCTCCTCTAAGTTTTTAACTCTTATTGCTGGAAGAAGGAGCTTTGGTGAAAGTTATTTAACCTTTATACCGTATTATTTACATCGACTACTCAAAGAAAACTAATAGGGCTCTTACTCTAGGTACAATCTTTTTTATTTGGCTGAATAGTTCTTGGCCTTTTGAAAGCACACAATTCATTGTTTTCATCAGCCTATGATCATAATGATACAAAGAAAAGTCACAGTAATTATAGAGCATTCTTCATAAGAGCTATATTTAATAAGCTATGTTCATCCCTGTTCCAACTCCACTAGCTTCTGTCAAAAGCAGGGATATATTTAACCGTTATGTGCTAGCTTGCATAGCTACAATTATTGTCCTTGAGAAAGCAGTAATGCTTTGGCCCTTTTAGAGGTTAAACCTTACTTTCTGTCTGTTAAAAAAAATACTGAATAGTTGAAATAAATTGAGAGCGCAGTGAATGTTTATAGACTTCAAACAAAGCGTTCTTTCTGAAATCATGTCTATTAAAGGCTTAGTTGTGTTTTTACCTTTCCAGTTTGATAACAAAAATGATGATGAAAGGCAAACATACATATATCTGTATATACGCATGTATTAGCATAAATACAAACATATTGTCAAGAAATATTAGTCAGAAGTATATCATCAAAACCCTTTATTTTTCAAAGGATTACTAGTTGCTTAAGTAGAACTAAGGACTACTATTAACTTCAGAAATCTGTTAGTAGTTAAAAAAAAGGAAGAAAAAAAATACTCTTTATCTAGAGGAGACCACAATGAACATATGAGACAGCAGGAGGACGCAGTCTGCTGAATAGCACAAAGTAAAAACGAGAAAAAAGTTGCTCAGGATACATCTTAGCACACAAACTGAGCATCAGATGTAATCTGTTGCCATCACCAGGTGGTTTACATAAACATTTATTTGTTATGAGGCCTCTGCAAATGCTATTTTGAATTGTTACTGGAAACTTATTTCAGCATAATATGAGCTAATGATAATAAAATAAAATAATAAAAAAAAACAGGGTACCATCACAAGCCTAGTCCTATTTTACCTGTTCAATTTAACCTGGGAAAAATAATTCAGACTACCTTGCAGGAAGAATAGGCTTATTATTGACTTCAAAGGTCTCACTAACAGCAGCATACAACTTCTGGCATCATTTCAGTCTCACTGGTTCTTGATAATTAAAAATACTGTTTACTTCACAGGACATTTTTAATTCATAAACAAAATAATTTACATAGCTTCTTTCTTCGGCTGTTTGCTAGCACGTGTTCTGCCACACAAGTGTTTACTTCCCACTGCCCTGAAGAGGAATCCTTGTGCTCACAGGGGAGGAGCTATATGGCTCAAAGAATCAGATCTACAGAACCATCCTGCAATAACTGATCATTCAGGGTGGGAAGGATAAAGGGTGAAATTTCACATAAAAATTATGAGGGCGGCCAAACAAAAATATAAGATAACATTAATAGAATTCACTAATATTAGATAATATTAATAGAATTCAAAGAACCAAACAACATATTTTATGTCCATTCCAGAACTCCACACATCCTTCCTATTTTTAAAAAGCATGAGGTATCATAAAATCCCTCCATCTCATCTACTGTATACAAGATATCTATCTTCCCACACTGCCATCCAATACAGCTCAGAATTCTGGTCTTATAAGCCTCAATTTAAAATGTGCTGTTCTCTAAATCAAAACTTCAAAAGCATACATTGTGTTTATAGGCTGGCTTACAGTCACAGGGATCATATGTGCCTGTGCATGTATATGCGAGTGCATGAGACAAGTACTGAACCTATTGATTAATTTCTAATTAAAAGAGAAGAGAGTGAAACACTGGGAAAATTCTGAAGCAACCTTGTATTGTGATATGCAGAAGAATGCAAGCTGCAGTTCATTGGTGTCTCCATAGAAACAAGACATATTGGAGGGTGTAAGACATTGTCAGAGGACTAAAAAATTTCAGCTTCAGCAGAAAACAGAAAAGCACCTGAGGGATTTTTTTTTTTTAACCAGGAAAACAAAATTAATTATTCATTTCCTATATGGGAAGCATCCATTTTTAGATGAGTTACTTAACATACATCAGGATTAATTTATGGAGTGGCTAATCCTATGATTTTCTAATCCATAAAATCTGTAGAAAACGCATCGTTACCCTTCTAAGTATTATGCCAAAGAGGAATATAAGTAGGCTCTCAATGAATAATTGAAAGCTCTATTCAATGTGCTGTTAACTCTTGGTACCATTTTCACACTTGCTTTAGACGGTGCTTATGCATTCATACAAATATTGGCTCATAAGCAGAACCCCTTTTTGGCTTGTGCAAAAGGTGTCCCCAGGAGAATTAAAGGCAGTGGGGAGACATTTCCTCAAGACACTGTGCTGTAAACCTGCTCAGCACCCCTCCTACTTCAAATGAACAGAGACTCAAAGTGTGCAGCTGCAGCAACTATTTTTAAGAAGTTGAACCCACACACAGGATGGATTAAAAAAGGCTCATCTCCATATGCTAAACCTGAAGCTATAGGCAGAGATCTTTTCCTATGTGACCAAGAGACCTATGCCAGCTGGTAGCTTCATAGGCTAGGCTACTGCTCCCTGATTTTATGCCCTGAACTGGCTACTGAAGCCTCAGGGACAGATTTCCCATCTCAGAACCAACCCCAAGCTCCCTCAGCTCTTTTCCTAAAGATAGATATTCCTTATCCATGGAGCCTCCCGGTACTGAAGATACCTCTTACCTCCTTTTCGACTGAAACAAAAATGCTGTGGAAATTATCAGTTTCCTCATCAAGTCATTTCTGCTCCATTTCCTCAAAAGAGAAGAAAACCTGTAATGCTGCCTCCATAGCCTGGGGTACAGATGAGGTACTTGTGCTACACAAGGGAACTGAAGTTGAGAACTGCCATTAACTTTTGGCTGGAGGTCCCTGCATTTTTAGGTGCCTCTCTTAGGGCTATATTAAGACAGTACACATTAGATATCAAAGGAGAAAAGGTCCTTCAAGAATAACCAGGCCTTTTCCTGGTGATACCGCATGCCATGATATCATGGTGATGGTCCAACCCTTCCACAACAGCTAATCACCTTAAGGAAGACGAGGATTAAGGAAATGGATGACAACTATGAACCTTCCCAGCTGCAAACAAGACTTAAGGGTTCTAGAAAGGTATAACAATGAGTGGGAAAGAAAGAAAAGGTTTAAGTTAAGGTGAAAAGAGTTATTTTGGGGCTTTTTAGTGTGCATGTCACACATAACCAAGTTCTATACAGAGCACCCATGTTAGTAAAAAATCAGAGGACTCACTGAAGACTTAGTATTAAGCATATCTTTTATTAGGTATGATCTTCATAATAAATATCCAGGTATTAGAGCTCTGCCAGAGGATGCAGACTAATTCTCTAGCTCTCTACAGACTTGCATCAAGATGCATCTAAGGTAGAGACAATCCTCCAATTAACAAAGCATGGCATCTTGCAGTCAATTGTCAAAATTGATACAAAGTAGAAGAACGTCGCTATGAGTGATTATGACATGTTTATGTCCAGCTGTGCTTTTTAGCATACATGAAAAGAGGGAAATTCAGATAAGTGTGAACTGATATGGACTCATTAACTCTACAGTTTCTCCAATCTGTGCACCAGAGCTGAAAGCAGTGAACTTGCACTCGGTCACTTATCTCTCACAAATGCAAAGTGCTGCCTGCACAGAAAAAGTTAAAATTGATGGTATACATGGAAAACAAAATTATTTTTAAAGAGATACAGAAGATGATGAAAAATACCTGATACTGCTGTTGTTTTTCTAAGGAGGATAAAAATTAAAAAGATAGAATTATTTTTGGTCTTATGAAGACTTATAAAATGGCCCTGTAATTGACTTTTGGACTTGGGATAAACAGTAATACCATCCTATACCTTTGCTTATATGTGCAATTCTTGTCCACATCATCAGTCTTAGGTGATGGTTAGGCCATTTCTCACACAAGTAAAATCTACTCTAGGAATAAGAGATACCAAAAAAAGCATGTTTTTCTGAAGGACATAATACTAGGCTGCTGCTTTAGGGAATCCCTTAAACTCTTCTATGTTGCATCTAAAGGAAAAGACAAAAGAGTTGTGTAATCTCAGGTAGTATAGCTTCACATCCTTCACTGCAATCACAACTTTGTGCCTCTTGAATCCTCATAAACACTGACATAAAATGAGGAAAGGATACAATAGTTTGAAGTCTCTTTTCCCCTTTCCTGTACCCCCTATCCATTTCCCAAAGAAGGCAAGGAGAAAGGGAAATGACTGATGTTTTTCACTATTGTGCTACTTATTAATAAAAGTCAGACTGAAGGGACAGTGAGAAATAACATCCAGAAAGGAAGAGTGCACCACAACACCTGATACACAGTTGCTGATGTGTACACCGTGATCATACATTACTGCAAGTTCAGACTAAATTAGATGGAATGGTGTCGACATATCTCGGGAGAAAATTAGCTATAGCTTACACAATAAAGTCTTTATTATCTGTCAAGCATGCTTGACACTTATTTTTACAAATTATGATACTTTATAGGAGGCTATGCAAACACTCTGACTAAATGCTTTTTTCTGTCATTGCTTATAGGTGATATTCGATCCAAAGCACATACCTGCATTGTGCAGTGATGGAACTTCAGCATGATTTTGACATTAGTAATACATATTGAGTTTGTAGTAATGACTCCTACAAGTTGTTTAGTCCCAGGAGTATGTTATACATATTGCAGTGGGGTCACAGAGGAATGTTCATAATTGCAGTTCCAGGAACAGTGAGATCAAAGATGTCTGCCAGATCTTCTGTCCCTACAGATGCATACAAACCCAAATTTTCCAGAGATTCAATTTATCTGGGTAGCCAAGATTGTCTGAGTCAGCACAGGATATATGAAGTTTTAGGACAATTACTAGAGAAAACACATTGGCCATTCTGGCTGTCATAGAATTTTGTCACACACAGTTATCAGATGTGGAGAAAAAATCATGAATAACTGTCATGAAAGACTGAAGACTACTGCAGTGTGTCCATCATTCAGGTCAGTAGTTATGGCTGTAGTGCAAGACTGGTGAGTAATGTGTTTAATTTCATACTTCGCCAAAGACCTCTTTGGGGACATGCAGCAAATGACAGAGCCTCTGCTTAATTCTCAAAATAAGGGTAATGATCTTTCCTCACTTCAGAGATGTGCTCAGATGACTGAAGCAGGTTGCAGTAGTGTGCAACAGGTTCACATTCCTTGCTTCTATATGTACGTATACATATAAACATATATGTGCATATATTTTCTTCAATGGATAACATCAAGGACACAGTGAATTTAGATAAACATTGCAAGTTCACTCACTTTCCTAAAATTTGCAGGCAACACATCTTACTTAGAAGGAGAGATGATTTTGTAAATACAAAAGTTTTACAATGTATTTCTTGAATCCATCCAAGACAACCTAGTGCAATATTTTTCCTCTAGTTATTTTACACTTTGGCATATACAGTATTGATTGTGAGCATATTTTAATGAGTTTATTTGGAGTTTTGAACATTATGTATATGTAATGCAAGTTTCTTTGAACAACTTTACTACTTTCCTCAATTAAAATAAAATAAAGCAGAAAAGGAACACATTCATTTTCCTGCCAGAGTTGCATTTATCCCTAAGCACTTTGAGCAAGGCACAGTGATGCACAATATGTTGCACAGTAATTCTGCCTGAGTAAAGCTCCTGATATTAAAGAACAACCATGCATCCAAGAGACAGCCAGCCTTAGGCGCAGACAGATTGACACAGCGTGGTGCAACATTTTTGTCCAGAATCTGGAAATGTCTGCTTGTGAAACTTTGGCAAGAGTAAGTCTGCACCATATGCATCTCCTTGTAAGTTTAATTGTCTGAATACAAGCTATTAGTCTACCTTCAGGAGTTACTTTTCTTAACATCTTCCTCCTTCATTGCAGTATTATGGCTAAATATTATTAAGTCAAATAAATAAAAGGCAATCCATGGTAGTTTGAGGCTGTTGACCAAGCCTGAAGCCAGAGCTAATGAATAACATCAATCAATCAATCAATCAATCGATAAGTGTTTGATTCTAAATCATTATTGGTATTCCACAAGCAGAATTGCTTAAGGCAGAGGTTCCTTTAGCATGCACCACAGCTCTCCAACATCTTGATCTGCTGCCACCAGTGCACCATAGTGCAGACCTCCTTCAGTTGTATTCCTCATTGCTATCTCTTCACACTAGTATTGGAGCTATGCTTGATGAAAAAGGGATATTTTAAAAGGCCAACTAAAAAGTTGCGCTAAGAAACAGTGGCCAGTCCCCCCGAAACTGCATGACAGATCTGCAGCAAAATCCAAGATTTCTTAGAATTTGAATGCTGATTACCTAGTTAGTAGCAATAATCAAAAGAGCCTTATATAGATAAATCAAGATACCTACAAAGAAAAGGCATTTACTGAAAATAGGCACAATGTATTTTACATTTCCACCTTGCATTTTAAGTGCCACGGCATAATGAATCACTGTGAATAGCATGGTGATGGCTTCTTTAGAATATCTGAATGCCTGCTAAAAAGGATGAGCACTCCATACTGTGTCCTGTGTGAGTCTATTCAGATAATTTAACTGTATTAAAAACTGCACAGTCTATACATATCACTTGCATGTATTGCCTATATTATTGTCATCAGGATAGTCCCAAGATAACAAAATTGCATTTTTTCTTGGTGTCTAACTTCCTTTTAGTATTATACAGTTTTCTTGGATATTTACTTTGGACTTGGTATCATAAAAATCATAATTGAAATAAGCTCACTGTTCATTCTCACATATCTATGAGGCTACATGAGGCTACACGTAAACTTTCGTGGACTTACACTGGTGTCACTGCTGGAAGACATCTGAAAAACACAGAACTGCATGGTTCTGCCATTGCCATGGGACCTCTTTGAAGATGTGAGCCAATATGCTCTCTGTAGATGCACTGTACAGGAAGGAATTCAGCATTGCTATCAAGTTGAAGTCAAAGTGCCATGGAATGTAATCTACTCCAATATGTAGAGGAGCAATCCACATTCAAGAACATGGCCCAACCTCCACTTGCAAAGGAGCCGTGCTGCCTGGTGCTCCCTTCCAAGGGGAGCTCCCGGAGGACGTGATGCCGTGCAGTGCCGTGCAAGCAGTGGCACCAGCTGTCTGCCAGGGAGGCATTTCTCCTCAGCCTGAAAGGTGCTCCCCGTGAGCAACAGGGGCTGCTCCCCTCTCTTAGCCCTAGGGGAAGAGTCTCATCCCCTCCAGGTGGGCTGAGATGAGGGCACAGAGACACACTGGCTGCTCTGCTGCCCATTTGCTCTGATTTCTGCTGTGCTGGATGCTGTACAACCTCTCATGGTGGGACCATATCAAAGATGGACAAAAAGAAGGCATGACTCTTATTGCTTCTACAAATATTTTTCCCCACATTTAAATGTTTTTGAAATAGTTGATCGACACTGTCAAACTTGAGGACTTTTCTTTAAAATAATACTTTAAAAAGCATTTACATTAACTGAAACACTATTAAATTTATCAAAATATAGTTATTTTGGAATACTTCACAAGAAACTGAGTTTCTTCCCCTGGAAATTTTCATTGGCATTTTTAAAAATAAGTGTAATACAGTCTCCAAAAGAGACAGAATAAAATAGATTAGGTTTTAAACAGAAGAAATTTGGGACAACTTTGAAATTTCAGATCAAGGTATCATTTTTTAGGCAGGTCTGCCCTACACTCCATCCTTCCCATGAAAAAGGCAGGATGCCACTGTCCAAAAGCTCACATGATTTAATTTTCTTGCGGTTCCCCTTCATATCATACCTGCACCCCATTCAAATGACCCGGGGCTTTTTAAACTGCTGTTCCATACATAATCAGATAAATTACAAACTTTCTGTTTTAAACATTCTATGGAAAAAAGCACTGTACAGGGTGTGGGTGCCCAGGCCCCGGCAGCAGCGCGGGCTCCGTGAGGGGAGGCCAGGCTGCCCCAGCCGGACACAGCCGGTTCCAGCCGGATCCAACCGCCCACCAAGCCCATGGCCCAGGGCAGCCCCAGCCGGACACAGCCGGTTCCAGCCGGATCCAACTGCCCACCGCAGGGCGCGGCTGAGCCCACAGCCAGGGCAGTCCCAGCCGGACACAGCCGGTTCCAGCCGGATCCAGCCGCCCACCGCAGGGTGCACCTCAGGGACAGTGTGTGTAAGGAAGGGCAAAAACGCTGCACAAAAGGTGGTGATGAAAAAATTGGTGAGATAAACCTTCAAAGAGCCACCAAACCAACCATGTGGGCATGAAGGTGAGAGCAGAGAGGAGGAGGTGCTCCAGACACCAAAGCAGAAATTCCCCGGCAGCCCATGGAGAGGACCATGGCAGAGCAGCCACACTGCTGCCGGTGCAGAACCCACGCACAGGCCAGTTGGTCATGAAGGGTTACAGCCCACGGAAGGACACATCAGGGAAGATGTGTGTGGAGGAGCAGCGGAGAGGAGCTTTTATGGATGGACCCCAAGCCCTATTCCCCATCGCTTGGGGTGGCAGAGGCCAAGGAGTCAGGTATAAAGGAGTAAAGTTGAGCCTGGGAAGGAGAGGCCAGGGGAAGGAGTTGTTTTCATTTTTCTTTGTTTCTCACTATCCAAACTTATTTTAAATTGGCAGTAAATTAAGTTAATTTCCTCGGGCTGTTTGTTTTGCCCATGATGGCAATTGCTAAGTGATCTCCCTGTTTTATCTCATTTCATAAATTGTTTCCTACCTCATCCTGCTGAAGTAAGGGAATGAGAGGGTGGGGTGCTGGCAGCTGACCAAGGTCAACCCAGCACGAGGACTGAAATCAGAAATACACCCTCTTCCAGAAATTAAATCATCACATCAGATATTTTGTTACTGAAATAAAAAGCACTGCTGTGAGTCAATACAGAAATAAATCACAGTTGTAAAGGTTAGTATTTAAGGCTAACATTAGGGGTTAATAGATGAATGTTTAGCAGTTTTTTATAACAACAATATTCCAAAAAATTATTAAATAGCTCCGTGCTGCTCCTTCTCCTTGCTGCAGGATGAAGACAGGGAAAGCCTTCATCTGCTTGAGGTTATCTAGCAAAATTTTCATACCACATAGAGAAATGCATTCCAATATTTTGCCTAAACAACTTATTTCGGTATTGGAAAAGGCACATTTAACCCCTGCAGTACATCACTAGCAAGTGAAAGAACTCCATGAGCAGAGTACATGGCAAACAGGCCATTGTATACAAAGAAGCAATCTAGTCCAAGCTAACTCAGGGAAATCAAATCAACTCTCCAGACTAAAGTTTAGTTACAGAGATGTAAACTTGGAATAATTTAAACTAGTGCCTTAGCGGTTAAAAAGATAATCTGCTTCATATAAATGCTAAATCATTAACTCCTTCAACAGACCAGATCTCATATTTTACGAGAAGATGATACATAAACATGTTCTTATTAGTCTACATGAATCAACATCGTCTTGCTGAAAATAAGGTTCTTTCAACTCTCAATTCAGATTTATGCTAAGTTCGTGGGCAAGGAGCTTACTTTTTTCCTTCCTCAAAAGCATATGCTGCTTATATCTTACTACAACATTAGACCTGTCTGTTATATTTTATTCCTTTAAGATACTAAGCTCTTCGTTTAATATTGCCATTACCAGTGAAACACCACTTTTTGCTTCATTCTTGTTTTAACACAGAGAAAAGAAAGCTAAAAAAAAGTCCTCAGAAAAAGTCTCCAGCTGATGCAAGATTGCTATAATTCTGATTTGTCCAGGTCCCTTTGGATGCATAAAATATTTGAGGAAAACCAGGTCAGTTTTGGAGCATTTATTTTAAAACTTTCATTGAGCATTCTCATTAATGTTGTGTGTAGCCTGGTTTTGAACTTTTGGAAAAAAGCTAACAAGTTCTCTTGACATCTTAGTTTGCCCCATAATCTCATTAATATAATTTTTAATAGATACTTCTCACAAGTCAGGAGGAGCCCAGGCTTTAGCTTTAACTGGCACTGGGTTGAGCAGAAAGAACCACGTTTATGTCTTCTAGGTGGACATCAGGGTGCTTTCACACCCAGTTTTGTCTACTAGTAAGTATCCTATTGATTTGACTAAGATGACCTATATACTTTTGCTAAAAACAAATGAAAATCACACAAACCTAATTTTGAAACCAACCTGTACAACACTCAGTTGGATGTCTGAGTCTATTGATTTTGTAGGTTTAGGAAAGGTTTGGTAGATCCCTACTTCCTTTTACTTGGGCACATTTTTATTTTGTTCCTCTCTTATCCTATACAACTTCTCTGTATAAGTGTCCTTCATTTGAAGGGAACAGCTGCTAGCACAGTAACCACAGTGTCCCCTTCTGTGTTGGAAACTGTAGCTCAGAATCCTGTTCTCAATTGTTACTTTTCTGTTCGTGACACATCCCAGCTGTATGAATAAGACCACTTAAATTTAAGGATAAAAACATTAATTTAAATTATTTTATTTGGAGGAATCTCTATTATTCAATATCCAATACGGTCTTGATCTGTTCAGAGATTTCAACGTCTCTGAAAAAATTTCAACCGCATCAGCTCTGTCTGAATTCCCATGGAGCAGGGGCACAGGTGCCATACACACGTGACCAGAAACTCTGCAGTCCTCCAGCCTGAAATTCCACGGAAATCTCATCTTTTCATAACCAACTGACTAACGCAAATTGGATTCTTAATGGCACACTACCTGGAAATTCAAATGTGGCCTCTTTTGATTTCAGAGTAAGCCGTTTGAACACAGACAGTTAAACTGACTTGTTAAGACCATTTAACATGAGTGAATACTCTAGAAAGCAAAAAATTATATTACTTCACCCTTAGGGGGTAGGGAGAAAAAGATTCATGTTGTATTCATAAAATTGGCACTGCTAAAGAAAAAAGACATAGTAGCTGATCGCCTCATATCTAGCTGTTAATAGAATTCGGAACTGAAATCAGTAAAACAGAAATTGTGCCATTAAATTAGCTTTAAAACAAAAGTCTTTTGAAATACAGTTTTAAATATTTGAGTTAATTTCCAGGCCTGTGTGCTACTTGTGCATAGGACTTGTCCTCTTTTCTTCTCATGCAAATGTAGAAGGGCACATGCAACACCTTTCAGGCTAGTTGGCTTTCTCAATGCTTCAAAACCAACATGAAATTAGTGTAGAACGCGTTGAAGGGTTGCACTTTCAAGAACTTCCTTACAATAGTCTGAAGCCAAATACCACCAGCTGCAGTGTCTTCAATATATTTTCAATTTCAAAACCTTTATTTTTGGAAGCAAATGCAAATCTGCATTCTTTATTAGGTCTTTAAGTCTGCCCACACTTGACTACTGCTGTAATTTTAATATGTTTTAAATCTAAAGAAATGGAAAATACAGTTGAAGAAGAGATTTGAAAGTGAGCATGTTAGTGGCCAGGTTCCCCATGTGCCTTCCCTGATTTCTGCATGCAGTCATTTTCACTGGATTTCTTCAGAGTCTCAGCAAATTGACAGAAGAGAATCAATGGAAATGTCTGCCCTTCTGAGGGGTGAGGATGATTTCCCCTTCCTCAGCATAGAAAGAAACATGTATGAATACCATCAGATGTAATTTCTATCAATTTATGTCAGTAGTGCTTCCCAAATATACCAAAGAGGAAACTTCTGCACTTTTATCTCAAAAAACACAGCCTTCTGCTACCTGGCAAAGTATTACCATCCATACTTGACAGAGGAATGACTTATAAGGAAGTCTGACCTATTAATAACCAAAAAAGTTTTCAGCAGTCACATCTTCACCCTTCACTGAGGTGCCTGAAACACTTACTCTGCTCCTTTTTTCCCAAATACCTGTGTAATTTATCATTTTATTATTGCTGCTAATAGCACGATCACATAAGTGAAGTAAAAATATCTGAATCAAAGGGATTCAGGTGGCAAAAAGCCAAAATTACTGGTTTGCTACTTTTCTGAAAAACCACATATTGGTCCCAAAGGGGCCTGGCTTGCAAAGCAGTGGCATTGCATGAAACAGTGAAGACTGGAGTATTTATGAGCCAGCTAAATTGCAGCCCTATGTGAGAGTTTGGGAGATGCTGTTAATTATTCATGTATAAATTAAAAGTGGAAATTTAAGAATTTCTAGTCAACAGTTTTATTTACTTCAGAATCCCATCACTATACAATCATTAGTAATCCATCTCTTACTGATTTTGTTATTTAAAATGTTACCAGTCATTGCAAAGGCTTAACTGAGAATTGTGTACCCACATTTAAATGTGTTAGAACCAGAATCTGGACCAGAATAGATCTGTCACTAGAGCTCCAGGCTTGGGTACTAATTGTACTGCGTGTGTGGCCATGGAGCAGGACAACGAGCTGAGTGAGGAAAGGCACCAGCAGGTCTTTAGGGTCCTCCCTGGCTTTTGTGGCCTGTGCTGTCTGGCAGTATCTCGGGGGGGCACACACTGCTTTTTTTGGCTCTCCTACTGAAAGAGCGTGTGTGTGTCTCTGTGTACGTGTGTGTATATGTCTGTGTATATATGAACAAATGCCTGCCCCTGCTCACACATTACAGCATTCCTGGGTGAGAACAGGTACAGGAGACATGAGATCCTAGGAGAACAAGAGAAATCAGAAGTGAATCTCAAGATTACATTGCTATAAATATATTTCTGTTTTTGCTTACTGAAGCGTGGATGTACCCATAAAGCCCCACATTCAGATCAGACACTTAATTCAAAGCAGTAAGTGTCTAGATAGGAAATCTAGGGAATTCTGTCTGGGATGCACGGGAATGATAAGAAGCAGGCACTCACTACACAACAGGCACATAAGGGATCCATCAAAGTAGTACTACAACTGGCTTCAAGGGGCACCAAACGCCAAAGGCTGTGTTGCTGTGCACAGTCCCAGGAAAGGGAGTTTCCCAGGTTAGAAAGCATTTCAAGTTCATACTTGTTTTCATCTAGAATGGACCCAACATTTAGACCAGGAAAACTTACCAAGCTTATTAATATTTCTTTGGATGTAGATCTGATTTAAGAGGTTCTGACTGGAAGTTAGTCTTACTCCTGGTTCCAGGCTTTTTTCCTAGATAAACCTAGCTATTATCTGGTGTGCTTTAAAATGGAACTGTGAAACAGAACATGCAAAGAAAATGGAACTACACACTCACAGAAAAAAAAAAGAATATCATTTATAAAACGGCCTGTTCAGCTTGTCTCTGCATGTTTTCGAACAAGAATGTCTTGTTAAAGCCATGGTTTGGAGTGTGGCCACAGAAAAAGCCAAGTCAGCACAACCAGGCACACTTCAGGCACAGAGTGGGAAGGAACAAGTGTCTGTGGCAGGATGTGAACCTCTTCAGATGAATTGGTTAAAAGAATGATGAAATGGTACCACAAGTTCGATATGCGGCAGTATGGTTAAAATATGGAGAGATAAATGCTTAGACCGCAGTTCAGAGTAATAGCCCAAATTAATTGTCTAATTGTAAGGTATAATTTAAGCTTTAACTAAGTCTATGAAAATGTATGCAGACTACAAATTTATGAGACAGATTCTATTGACTTCCTATAATCAATAAAATAAAGATTCCCTATGAGATTCAGCTATTTAGCCTGCCAATCTTTATGACACTACAGTATTATTCCTCTTGGTTTAAGATGTTTTCTCCTTTCAGCTTCTATTATGGCTGCACAAATGGGAAGAAGCCAAATGATTGCACTGAGGAAACAATGAGGCTGAATAGATACAAAATGCTGTCAAACACAGAGGGTGAACAGAAAAAATATGTTTTTAATATCTTTTAGTCCTTGCCTGTTACTTCTATCAGCAGTTGGACAGAGGGAGGGGAAATAAGTCAGATGCAAGAACATTTGTCCAGATGACAATATCCCACTTAAAGAGCCATTGATAAAATTTGTAAGACCAAAAAGGCATGAAAAAAAAGGGATCAAAAATCCATTTCTGCAGAAATGTACAGAACAGCTCCTGAGTTCTGTGCCCTCTCCTAGCCGTGCAGGTGGTGTGAATGGTGAGGGATGTGAGGTTTTGGGGGAGTTTAACCCAGACCTTTTCTCTAGGACAGCCAGCACAAACACAAGCTTTCTAAGAATAAGTACCTCCTAGGTGCCTGATTCCATTAAAAACAAGAACATCTGAACTGGGCCCACTCCTCAAAGCAACGCCGAACTCACTTCCCCCTCCAACCCCGCAGCAAAATTTCTGTAGGAGATGAACTACCTCCGTTTGGGTTTCCTTGTCATCACAGAGAGAGGAGCAGCCACAGTGAGGGAGTGTGACTGTGACTGTGTGCTGAAGTAACATTTGATTACCAACACCTGCTTTCTTTTCAGAACCTGGCATTTGAAGTGCAGGACCGCAGTGGGGTCCTGGCAGCAGGTGCTACGTGCTGCTACATGCAGGCAGGCTGCTCCCTGGCAGCACAGCCTGGGGTGCACAGCACCTGGCTGCCCTAAGCCACACGCTCACCAGCCAGGCTATCATTTGTGCCATGCTGCTGGAATATTTTATCTCGACATGCCTGGCCTGCCCTTGCCTCTGCTCTCTCTGTGGGTAAAGTACACGAGGTCTGGAAGTCCTCTTCCTCTTCGTGAACTGCTGTGAGATTTCTGCCTGCAGGAATAGCACCTGGATCTGACAAGCAAAAAGCAGCCTGATCTTTTCTGGCCTCTATTATTAAATGGTGCATTGCTCTTATGATCCTAGTTAAGCCAGTAAGTGTTTTGCTATCGGCTTCAGCAGAAGCGTGTTCAAGCCCTAGAAACCAAGGATTTGATGATGGTAGGTCACCTAGAAAATGAACTGAAAATTTTAAAGGATGTTGTTGCTCTTGTATTGAATGTCAGATCGAGCGCTTAGAAATGGGACAGATTACTATACAGATCAACTAAAACTTGAACATAGTGACAAAGAATACATTTTCTCAGAGATCATGGAAACGTATGATCCCTAACTAATTCTACTGCTTTGGATCTCTTTCTTGCTTTCATTTGATGGGAAATGGTCACCTTTAAATCTTTGACTCTTATACTGCAAGTAATTATTGCTACCACAAATGCTGCAGTAGCATTTATTATTTGCCTGCCATTTCTCTGAAGACGTTAATGGCAACTAAGATGCAGTTTCACTTTCCTTCAGTAAAAGAAATCTATGAATTACTACGTGGTTTTCTCTGTATATCACTGAATGCTCTACTGTGCGGGTTGTCTGACAGTAACAGACTTGTTACCCTATTTGTACCTTGGTAATGTACTGCTAAGAGGAATTAATAGCTTACTGAGCAGAACTACTTTGCTGCTTTCTCTATGCTTTGCTGGCATTCATACTGTCCTGTACAATTTTTAGGCTTTAATATCAATTTTGCAAGTGAATCTGTCAAAAACAATTAAATTCTACAACAGATATAATTTGTATTGCGCCAATCTATGCAAATCTTTAATTGTTGCAGGTATGAATATTTTATATTACGCAATGAGAAACTAAATGGAATTTAATTCAATTTAGCCATGGGGTCTCCAGTCAAGGATGTGTGGTTTTGTATGTACTCCAGACCTTTTCACTGTTCTTGGGCAGAATTCTTAAAGTACATATAAAAAGAAAAAATGTAATGCCTGTTGTATTAAAAAAAAATGAAGCTGGCACTGATGGACTCTGTGCTATAGTAAATGCTTATCACTGAACAGAACTTATTTTTAAAATGAGTGCAAAAAGCCAGCTGATTTCCCTTACTATTCTAGAATAATTTATTAGGACTTTATTTTTGATAGCAGTGTGGATCCCATATTCTTTCCTTTGTGTTCAGACTTAGCTCCCTTTATATTCTCATCAGAGACATCTATCTGGTCTCATTTGTACTACACTCATGAAACTTGAGTGTACAGAAGTCCAGTTATTTGTGATTTTCCCTGATGAACTCCAGCATAAACTCAAGCTTTTCTCCTTGAAACCAGAACCAAATTATTAACTACATAAATTTATTGCAATGACAAAGCCAAGAGCAAAAAAATAAATATCTAAGATGAAAAATCCCAAGTATATAGATCAAAAAGTTTTCAGAAAAATACGGCTGAGATTTCTAACACCTTGGCAATAATAGAATGCCAGAAATAATAAGCAAAATTTATGGAGCATAACTAACATGACGTAATCTATGCTACAGAGTTCTATGACTCCTCCATATATAATTTAAAAACTTATTTGATAAATCACAAGTGAAACATTGTATGCTCTGTGCTATGGTCATTTCTCCTTCTGTATATTTTTTTAATTTTAAGAACTGTATATACTGTTTCAAACGTAATGGATGGGTTGCTTTTATTTATGTGCCCCTCAGTGTGCTTATTGCTCGAACTATGTTGATTATCTTTTCTATTATTTTTAAATTATTTTATTATTTATGACAAGCAGCTGCCAAATCTGCTTTCCTTTAGTGGGAAATTATAATAGATGGAAAACTGGCAAAAAAATATTAATGTATTTTTGGCTTTTTGGAAAATAAAATTTCAAAATAGAAGGTAGGCTAGTAAAAGCAGTGACTACACAATTATTTTTTTTATTTTTGTTCCCCAAAAGATGCCCCTTGCAAACCACTCGATATCTGAGACTTGATCAGCTAAGCTATGTAACAGTTGTATGTCTGAAATATAGAGCATAAAATTTGGCCTCTACTCAGTATCTGCCACTTTCCTGTAGATTTCACTTAATATGCATAAAGGAAATCTGTGAAAATATTTTCATTTTTCTAGATCACTTTAAGAAGCCTTTACAGGAAAAATGCTTCTATGAAACATATTAAGTAAATCTCATTATGTAACTATTTGAGAAAAATAGCCTTTATTCTGTGTTTGTTCTTGATAAAGCAAACAATAATGTCAGGCAGAGTACTGCTGTTTAATCTGCTCATGTGTTGAAGTACTTTCACCTGCCTGCTAGTATTTTAAAATAACACGTTTTGTTCAAAAAATGATGCCAGTAGTCACCAACTTTGCTAAGTATACAGATTTTGTACTCCTAGTAAGAATATTGTTTGAGTGTTTTCACATTTCAGAAGATACCTTTTAAAGTGTACTGTACTGGGCGCTACACGATCATGTCGGTCACTTGTTGCTAAATAGAAAGGATGTAGTCTGTCTCAAATGACAGGGAAACATGACAGGTATGGATCCATGAACTAATTATGATAAAATGCAAGAACTGATATTAATGCATGCCTGTAAAATAATCATGTTGATACTACAGAAATAAAACCTTCAAACTTCTCCACAGCAGTGAAAAAGCAACAGAAATTACAACTTGTGAATTGATGACAGCCAGCCTAAACCTTTGTTCTTATTTTATACAGACTTTGTCTTTTTTTTCCTTTGTGGCTGTGTTCCTGCATAAACTTTTAAAGAACAAGCTATTTTACCTGCACATCAGGAATCTATACTGGAAAATTGAAATTTATTGATTTTTTTGGATAGGCATATCCAAAACTAGAAAGGCTAATAGTCATGGAAAAAAGAACACCCCAAACCTCTATGGCTGAAAAGTTTAGAACATGAGAGGGAGAAAAATACATACAGAGAATACTTCCCATATCGAAACATTTCAAGGCATTTGAACACTATTCACTTGCTGCAAAGTTGCCAATTCTAAAACCAGGATTGAATGAATTTTACTGAAGAAGACCCAGTAACCCAGTGATCCTCCAGACCTCTGCTTAAAGGTAGGTTTCTCAAAAAAAAATTCTTATATTAAATCTTAACCCTTACTGTACAATTAATATTAGGTATCCAAAAGAGTGCATACTGTGTGTATGACCACAGCACTCTTTAAAGCTCATTAAAGAATATTTCTGTTCAATAGCATTTTTTGTTAGCAACATTTTTATAATGTAAAGGCTCCCATCACTGTGCAGCAAAAATGTGGGTTTTTTTGCCCTTATCTCATGTGGTGCACTTGATAAGGAGTACTACTGAATCTTCTGCACGCTGCATTACAAAGAAAACTGTCTTTCTGTAAGGCATTTTCTCTCCACTGCTTTCACATGAAATAAGGGCTTTTGTAGCTGAATGTATCTGACTGTATTAATACTCAAGCAAAAGCTGAAACCCTTCTACTTTATCTGAAGTATAAATCCCCAAAAAATTCTTGCCTTTCCAATTGTGTTCACTGTAATAAAGGTTAATATTGAACTGAACTTATCGTATTCTAGCATCACACAATGTAAGTTCCAAATCTCTGCATGTGATCTATTTTCTTCTTTATTGTTGAAATTAGACAATAGGTAAAATGATGGCAATATTATTAAAAATATCACAGCAAAAGCATTTTACTTAAAGACAGTTCAAACCTATTGCTTTCACGAGTAGGAAAAAAAACATGGTGCAAAGTGCTCGGGAGAGGGAAGGGACTAGCATCTGTTGAAAATTAACTACTTCGACATTAATTAACACATAATTTTCTACCTGATGAGATGGTGGTGTAGAAAGTATAAATTGAAGGCACGAGAGTAAGAAATGAGTCATCTTTGACTTACCGTCTCAAAGACTATTGCTGTATTGCAGTCAGCATCCAAACACAGAGCATGAAGCTTCTCACAAATCAGAAAAAATACACAATCAATGAACAAATCAAATTCATTGTAAAAATAAAGGCCAGAGATTAGAGTATGTATCCAAGGGTCTGGTTAGTCACAGCTTTGACTAGCCTGCTACAGAGCTCTGCAAAACAAGTATACTGCAGCAGTGTGGCAAGCATAGGATTGCAATGCATGTCCCATATATTCAAGCATAATAGAAAACATGGTCTGGAGCTTATTCCATGTGGAAGTGGGGTTTGTTTTATGCAGGCAGAAAAAAGAAAGGTTCTTTTCCCACATAATAGAATTAGAAATGAAGATTTTTCTTGATTATTGTACACAATAATTCCCCAGGATATCAATTACATAAAGCAGGTGCCTCTGTCTCCTGTTTCCCAGATAAATGCCTGTAATCTCATTTCACAAATGATCCTATTTAGACAGGAGCCACCTATTGTGATGATATCATTTGCTCTAGTATCCATAAATGGGCAACTTCCTACAAAACGTCATGACTACTGACGACACAAATTTTTATAATATTGAGTGGGCAGGGTGGTTGATGGGGTCCCATCAATCTACAGTAGCTTCTTCTGATGTGATACCACGAATCCTGTATAATCACCTAAAAGACTGTAAATGAAGAGAAGCATTAAACCTCTCTAGTGAAGCACATTAGAAAAAACAAACAAAAACCCCACACCTAAAACTGGGGGAAAAGCCCTAGAGAGGCAGTAAAGGCAGATAAAACATAATGACAGAGCAGTGGCACCTTTTCAAATGCCTTCGGCACTCTCAAGGATAGTGGTAGATATGAACAAAATCACTCTCAGTTAAGAAGTGTAGCTGTCAGTTTCTTTTTAACAAATAATAAAAGACTGAATATCCTCTTTCCTTGCAAATGTAAAATATGCACTGACAGCAAAAAGGACCAGTGCTTCAGTGATACACAAATTAGCCTGCTCTTAGTGAATATTTTTTAGAATTAGCAGCTGCTTGTCACAGGAGCTTGGAATATGAGCACTGTATCAAATTACCCTTAGACTGTTTGAAATCCAGGCTGCTAGACAGGCTTGCTTCATGCACTAGCTACATGGATTTAATTTCTTACATCGGTGTTTTCTTAAGAAAAAACATTCCATTAAATATACTTATTTGGGAAATGTTATGATTCTCACAGATAGCTGAAATTAGTCTCCATCTGCCTGCTTTAACACACAGAGATGTGAGGAGAGTTAAAGGTGATACAGCGTTCACTTGCCTACCCACCCTCTCCCCAAGGGACTCAGTTGTGCCTTGAGGCTAAAGCAAATTACTTAAAAACTTGTATTTAAGATTTTTCCTGGCAGAAGTTGGTAAGAACTTCAGAAGAAGGTCCCCTGATTAAAAAAAAAAAATTACCTGAGGGCATTTTTCAACAGGATCTCCACAAATCTTGGTTTACTTACTCCTGCTTTGAACAGACTGAGCTGCATCTAAACAATTTCTTAATACTCGGGAAGAAATGCATAACATTAGGATCCATCCATGCTAGTGTTTGGCCAGTGCTCACCAGGACACCAGTCAAGCTGGGGTTTCAGGGTGGAAAACTTTAAAGCTTAAAAGCAAAAACCCCGAGAGGACTTTATATACATTTCCACTGGTGTAGTTCCAGCAAAACAGAGTCCACTTCTCAAAATCCAGCCCCTCCACTGTACATACCCTTTTAATACTTTGCCTTTATTTTATAGTTTCTCTGGACCAGGGACTGCCCTCTACTAAATTTCTGTATTACACGTAGAGAGGATCTCAAAGGCAAGGCAGTGCAAATTTTAATAATAAAAGCAACTCTTTCAGAGTTGACTGCTACCGAAGTGACTCACTTCACGTCTAGATAGGCTGAAAGCAAAATCTGAGCACAGAATCCATGGCTACAAGACACAGTATGCTGTCAAAGCAGAGAAGTCAATGGGTTTTTTACAGGCACCCTAAAGAGAACAACTCCTTCCTCAGAGATTGAAAACATTGGAGAAAACAACTTCAGAGCACTGAATAGCCATTTAGACACAAGCAGGTTCTTTCCTTCTCCCTCCCTCCCTCCTGTGCTTGTCTCCAAGATAACACTAGCTGATCTCCCTAAATATGCTGTTTAGGAAAAGACGGAAACACAGCTTTGACTCTGGATATCACAACCCCTTAATTTCAGTACTGAGTGGAAATATAAAAGCATATACTCTGTGTGTCCAGATGGCATAAATATTTTCCATGTGTTTCCATGACAAAAGATAAAGATAACACAAGAAACAGTTAGAAAGTAGAAGTGTGTGTGAGTGTAACTGAGATTGATGGTCCAGAAGTTTCTCTCTTGGCTAGATAAAAGCTGATGGAATGGAAATGAGGGGAAGAAAAAAAGACAGAAAATAACTAAAAAGAAAATTAATCACTGCTTCATCAAATTCAGTCCTGCCTTGGGAAACACCAAATGTCAGATTTCCTTGTTAATGAACAAAGACTTCCAAGGCTGTTCCTGGGATGTAGTAGGAAAGTGTGTGCTTGCTTAAAACAATATCTTTTCCAGCATCTGAGCCAAAGGATGTCACCACTCTTTCTTAACCTAGTTTTGAGCTTACCAAGAACACAGTGATGAGCTTAGAGCTCATTCCCATGCAGAGGAGAATGTTAAACATGATCCATGGAAGATGCCTCGATGGTTCTGATCTGTGCTTAAAGGCTTCTAAGCTTTATAAAATATAGTGCTAAAGAGAATGGACCATCATTTCCAACAGTTCCCATTTGTTTACAGAGATATTGTGAGAAAATACTCCAAGCATATTTTTATCTCAGGAAGGGCCTGAAGGATTATAATGAAAGAATGAGTCACTCCAGTGAAAGCAAAGCTTTTGCACTTCGTCATGGGGAGATTGTCATAAGCCACAACATCTAATGCTAAGCAAGTACAGTGGACATCTGATAAAACTGCAGACCACACAACAGAATATTCTACCCCTCTTAAGGTCTTTCCTTTGCATGTGGGATTTTTGAAATACCCTGCTATCCTAACAAATAAGTCTAAATGTCCTTAAACCACCTTTGAAATTCCGACCGGTCTTCTTTTTGTTTGGCTTGTTCTTTCTATCATAACTGGAAACTAAATCTCCCCAGACATTACAGATAGCTGATAAATCTGCACATTTCTGGGCAGAGAATAAGCAGCCTAGATCTTCTTTAAAATGTCTGGGCTTTCCACTAATTAGAGCTGAAACCTAAGTTATAGAGCACCAGTGGATTTTTGAAACTCCATTCTGAAAGGTAGGAGACAGAAGGATGCTACCTTCTGAAACACCTACTTATATTTTAATAGATAGTCTCTAAAGTAGAGGCAAAAAAATTTGCTTCAGTTAAATGAGTTTGTCTGCTGGTTTGAGTAGCAAGAAACCCTGCCATCTCCAGTAAGTGTCATTGTAACTTATATTAATTAGTGGGGAAACACCAAACTAACAAAAAAATTGCGCTAAACAAATTTTACGATGCTGTCCTTTTAAACTACAAACAGCTAACAATCAGTACAAATAAAAAGTGAATTTTTACATGCCATCTTTTCCCAGAAGTAGAGTAGGAAAACAGCTACTGTACATTGTGTGATGCTTCCTTTAATTGTATTACTTAGGCCACCCCATGTGCATATTGATTAACAAGGCTCACACTAAGACAAGGAAAAGCCTTATAAGAACTTGCACTTTCACTTGTTTCTATAGCAAACAAACAGGAAAATTAAGCAAAAAAATGGGAAAATTAAGCAAGAGTCTTGGACAAGAAAATTTTAGTCTGCTGTCCTTGGTAATGTTCGCAGCCAAGATCAAAAATGTTAAGGGCTAAAAGGTGTATCCTCATTCTTTTAGCCGGATCTATTGTGTGTAAACCTCTTGAGGAGCTGAATTGAACTGATGGATCCATTGGACAAACATCAGTACAACAGGTATCACATTTCTGTACCTAAGCAAAGATTCTTCCTTAAACCCCTCTGTCATTCATCACTTTTGGTTTTCAACAGCACTATGGAAAACTCAAAGGGTGATTTCAGCCTCATAAGGCCAAATGTCATTTGTCATAATACAGTAATGTTGATGAAGAATAATGTGCAGTTTTTAATTACTTGTCAAAATCCTACTTCCCAACAAAAAGCTAGAAATATCAATTACACGTATCACAACTAAATAAATCCCTAAGAATAATAATCAGATTATTACTTAATGCCTAAAACAATCAGAAAAAAGTCCTGTTCACAAGCTTAATTTTATACTGCCTGCTGCAATGCTGGTGTCCCAAAGAAAATGTGAGTGTTCATTTGAATTTCACATTCCATTAGCAATACAGGTATAAGAAAATCTACCAAATAAAAAATTACATATTCTGATAGAAAACCACATAATTTTCATTTCCATATGAATATTAAAATAACTGAGAGCAGAAATTTAAAAAAAAATTAAGGAGGGCTTTACTTTGCTTTTCAAAACCTGGTTAGCATAATCGTTAATTGATAAGGAGCAACCATGGTTCACATCTAGTGACTCTTCTAAATAAAGCAGACTTGTTCGGGAAATTGGAAGAAAAGGATAAAAAGTTCTGCCTGATTTCTTTCTGTCTGTGAAACTGTGCATTTTACTAAGTCATTTCCTTTTCAATCGAGCACCCCACTTCTTTGAAAGGCAGCTGCATTGAAACATTTATGGCCCTAAAGTCTGTACAAAATACTGTTTAATATAAGCAGGAACTAAATACTCTCTTCTACAATAGACCTTGATATTGTAGGATGCCTGATAGATTTTCCAGAGGTCTGATGGTTGGTAGCATTCATCCTAGTAGTCTAAAAATCTAATTATTAGAGCATTTCGGATCTGGATTCTCTATAAATTATAGCTATTGTGACAAAACATTCACCTTGGCAGAGAGGCGATCTAGAGAGAAAGTTTTCCTCATTGAAGATCAATGCTACAAAATAGTACTAACATTGACCAGCAAAGCTGTGGTATGGTCATAAAACTTTGACATGAAAAGGAGAGGGTTCTCGGAGATCAGAATGTCAGAAATTCTTCATATTCTGATAGCATCAAAGTGGAAGATGTGCCTGTGAGCAGGACACCTTTGTGAACAGTGATCCTCACTCATTTGGAAGCAAGACTGCAAAGACATCTGGCCTCCTTTTAATGCAAATGTTGAAGAACAGCTATAATAACAATGAAGAGGAAGACAATCCTGAAAGACTGTATAAAAATAATAGCATCAAAAAATATAACACTAATGCCTTCTTTTAAAGACAATGAGTTTGCTTCAGAAATTACACTTTTTTTCTTCTTACCAACATCTCCAGAGAGCTTAAGTTAGAGGCTTTTCATATCCTCCCCTTCCTTCCTTCCTTCCTTCCTTCCTTCCTTCCTTCCTTCCTTCCTTCCTTCCTTCCTTCCTTTTCAGAGCTTCCAGCCATTTCTTTTCAGTAGCATTTTCAGAATGTACTCAAGAACTTGGTGTCTCAAAATTATTATTGGAAATGAAAAAGAAACAGCAAACACCTGGTCTCCCTGTAGATATGTGTAAGCTTAGAGCAGTTAAGAAGTTCCTCAACTTTGCACTGTTTCATTTTAATAAACTTTATAACAGGGCCATTATTTTTTACCAATTTTTCTC
Organism: Melanocharis versteri; assembly: GCA_013397845.1. NCBI lineage: Eukaryota > Metazoa > Chordata > Aves > Passeriformes > Melanocharitidae > Melanocharis > Melanocharis versteri. Next base: position 703,577 of record VZTG01008112.1, on the reverse strand, counting down.
AAGTAACACTGCTTCAGAAACCACTGATCTGAGAATGTCAGTGTAAGCTTTCTGACTTTTTTGTTTTAACCAAAATTGTTACCAGTGATTTGTTATAAATGACAGACTTTAATTTTTCTATCTTTTTGTTTTCTGATCTATGTCCTGTGTCAAACACAGTTCCTTCACTTGCAGTCCTGTGCTCCTTGCCTTCACTTCCCCTTTTCCTCCTTCCCAATTTTCTAAGTTCAAATAGACAAAAAAGTGATGTGAAAATAGACAAAAAAAGTGATATTTTCCTATCTGGTTTTTGATTTTACACATATCTTATGCCTTTGAAAGAGGACCAGTAGACTTTATGACAAAACTGAAGATGCTGTTCTAAAAAATCTTTCTAGAAACTATGGAAAAGAATCACAGAATCACAGAATCACTAGGTTGGAAGAGACTTTCAAGATCATCGAGTCCAACCCATGCCCTAACCTCAACTAAACCATGGCATCAAGCACCACATCCAATCTCTTTTTGAACACATCCAGGGATGGTGACTCCACCACCTCCCCGCGTAGACCATACTAGTACCTTAAATAAAACATAGAGGAAGGACTTGAAGATGACCAAAGTATGATCAGGTTAAATCTCATATCAAATCATCTGTTCTCCCTTGACAAATTTTTGGGAAAGGAGGAGAGACGTGTGACAGCAGCTGCAAATAGTTCAAAGGCTTTCAAAGGGTGTGGTGAGCCCAAAGGAGGCACCTCACGCAGTGAGGCTCCAAGCTGAAGCGCTGTCCCCAAGTCACAGCCATGAGAAAGAGCCTACCAGGTCTCCGTAATATTTCTTGATTATTTGTTAAATATAGCAACACAGTAATATAGCTCCTAAATATAGCTCCTCTGGTGTGTAAATGAAATTCCTCTTCACATATTCTGTGCTTTGTTCCCCCAGTATGCAAATATGGCTACTATGTAATCCAAATATTAACTGTGTCTTGTGCTGCAACAACTAAAGTACCAGAGTGTGGACCTTTGCAAGTTGAAACATGTGGGTTTGACATCTCGTTTAGGTCCTTGCTGTGGCTGATACACAGTGATCTGAGATGACAAGCTTTGTTTTGAAGGTGAAACAAAGTCAAATTCTGTAACCTCACATGTTGCCAAGAGACGAAACAGCCGTCTTCTGGCCATATCTCACCAGAGACACTGGCACCGATCCATTTCCAGGCATCACAGCTCATAAACTCAGAACTATTATGGCTTCGATAAAGTCAATCGATACATTAGTTAAGTGAGATGGAATGATTTAGCTCTTAGGAAAAAAAAATATAGGGCTCAGTGTTATTCAGTGCTGGGTTTGAGCATTCTGGAATAATGAATCCCAAGAAAACCGTTCAGGCAGACACACCTGTCTTGGCACATTCACTTGAAATACAACCAGGAGAACAAAGTCTTTTTGTTTTGTTTAAATAAATTGAGAGGACTTCAAAACAAGGACTGCTTCTTACTATCTGTCCTACAAAAGCTCCTTGAAGGGCTTTTTTCTGAGATCCTACTTCATACTGAGTGTGTGTAACAGCTTGACAAGAACCTGGATTTGTCCCTTACAAATTTGAAAAGCCAAACTCTGAAGTATTAATGAAGGACTGGCAAGTTTTTCAAAGGTGGGAAAACCTATAGCACTTATATGACTTTGCCCCAGTGACAAATCTGAGCTACATAGAAAAACATAGTACAGTGACCATGGGAGGAAATGGGGTACCCTGGATGCCACAATATGCATTAAAAATACATTTTGACACAAATTCTCTTCAATCTTACATGCTAACTTAAAGTAATAAAGGTAAACAGATGCATATATTTACATATATCTAAATAATCTATAATGTATGTTGACTTACCACAATCTTTATGAGGCCTATTTTAGAAACTAACTGAATCTGTCTTTTATTTTAGAAATGAAATAAATTTTATTTAATGCTTCCTTTTTGAAGAAAAAAATATTCACAACATGGGAGAAGGAAACTGCATCTTTGTAATAAAAAACCCCCTGAATACTTTAATGAAATTATATATAATACTCAGTATTGCAATATTTGATACTCAAATATATAATAATTTCATATAATAGGAAGTATATTTTCTTCCTCCTCTATCAGCCTACATTTTCATTTCAGAGAACCTTGCTCACATCCCAAAGGAAAGTTCCCAAGCCGACATGTACTACAAATTCTAATTCTTTTTTTTTTTTTTTTTTTTTCAGCTTGAATAGATCCAGAGGCTTCTAGCATAAGCTATGGCAGTGAAATTACTGGTTAGCCTGACTACTAAAAATAGTTATTTCAACCATAGAAAACAACATAGTAGAAATATTCTTTCAGTAGATTATTTCTATTAAGTTTTATGTTTCTTGCAGAAAGACAATGTGAGCAAGACTATTCATTAACAGTAGAATGCAGGAAGAAGTAAAATCCTGTAGCAATAGTTTGAGAAAGCATCTTACAGTACACCTGTAAATCTGGTTTTATCTAAGGGTGACTGAGGGCCAGAAAATGACATGACAAAGATGCATATATCTCCAGTAGATTATAACCCGTTCAGTGTGCAAAGAAAAAACATCAGCAATAATATTAATATTCACAGTGGCACCCTTTGATGTTTTCATAAATTAGGTTTGACCTCAGCGAGAAACTTGGCAAATTACTTTTGTTCCCATGTTTCTATTCTTTTATGAAAGGACAATAACACCCCTGCATCAACCCTTCATCGTGATTGCCCAGTAAGCACCCAAAAATGTTTGATATCCAGGATTTTGCAGTCTAGAACTGAAGCGCACTGGAAAAGCTGATATGTGTAGAAGTCACTATGGTTACTGCCTACACTTTCTTTGCCTCCAATAAGATCTTTCATTTCCATAAGCATTAAAATTCACCAAATGCACCAAAATTATTCAGACAAAAAAAAATAACCTCTTTGGTTTATAAGCCTTTTAGCTGTGTTGCTTTTATCTTTTTAAGTACAGACCTTGAGCTAAGGCATATTATTCCACATCTGAATATAAGAAAAACTATTGCAGGAGAAACCTTGCGGTGCAAATGCTTTGTGGACCCCCAGCTTCAGCACTGTGTGTGGAACAGCTGTCTGCTCTTGGCCAGTGCAAAGCTGAAACCCAGAAAACGCTGTACTGGATGCCAGACAAAAGGCACTAGCTGGAGATTTAGCAAGCCAAAGTCAGATGATTATGCTTAGTATTACTGCAAATCTTTCTAATACTAAGAAAATTAAAAGTTCATCTTCTGTGGTTAGATTCCCTATCTATTGTAATAAGAAATAGCTATATGTAAAACTATTTTTGTTTTTTTGCTTCACTTTATCTTACAGCAATCAGCATGATTCTTTCTGTCAGTGTTCTTATATAAATGCCAAACTGGTTGGAGCCTGTAATATTCGTTGATGTCACTGTCACTCAGTATACCAAGCTCTTTAAAATCGTATCCAGTGGCTGTGTCCTCAACAATCATTTAAAACATTTCTTAGTTTTATCCTTTTACTTCAGGTAGCTTTCTACTTAATTTCCTTCCAGCAGGCTGAATGATTTTGTACCCTGCTATTGCCTGTTATTTTGAAAACCTGCCTGAACCACCATTGTCAGTTCTCCTACATACAAGTAGCCTATTTTTTCTTTTCACCTCAATGCTTCCTTACAGCTAGTTGCTTTAAGTGTGACATATTTGACAGATCAATATATTTTTTATCAGTTCAGCTTCTTCCCTTTATTTTTCCTATATGTGATTTTGCTGATATTCCCTTTAGGTGAGAATTCTTAATATTATTCTTCAATACACTCAATGAGGTCCTTTCATTGAGAACCCTTTTCCCTATTTCAGTAAGAGCAGAGTGCTCACTGCATACAGGACATGCAGGTAAAATACTTGACACCTTCAGCAGGAATTACCCAGAACTGAGCTGTGGTTTGTAGCGAAGCAGAGCCATCAGAGGCTTATTCCTGCTGCTGAGGAAGGATATATAGTCCCCTCGACACCCAAATCTACATAATCTCTTCCAGTGTTGCCAGCCCCAAGAACTCAAACACCCCCAATACTCAGATGGAGCTTTCCCAAAATCATAAATACTCTTTTAAAAGATAGATATGCAAATTGCCCTTGACACTTCAGACCAGATGTCCAACCTGTAAGAACTCAGAATACTGCCTATCACAATATTAGTTTCTTAAACCAGACTGGAAAATAGAGCTTTTCCCTGTAACCTCTCACTTTCATAATAACAAACTCTTGCTAATGTATTAAATGTCACACGAAAAAACAAATCAGCAGTGGTCACTTTTTCATGTATCATTTCTGTGTATGGCACCTAGATACATTAGCGGAGGAGGAAAGTGCTTCATGGAAGTTCAAAGGATTCAGCTATTGGCTTAAAATAGTCGGCAATTTCTATATAAGTCATAGAAAATATTGAACAATTCTCTGCTCAAAATTTTTCAATGTAAATGAGAATGTGATAAAGGTTTTCCTTCTGATGAAATCTTAGTAAATGCACATGCATCCAGGTTTTGACAAAAATAGAAGCAGTTTAGTGGGAGCTTATAAAACCTGTGTACACCAAAAGGCTGATATTTATTGGTAGAGTGCTACTCTGACTTTTAAGCTGTTTTCTGTTATGCTTGCTTACTTACTTGTGCTCCTGTCTTATTTCCTGGGAGAAATGCCAAAAAAATAAAGTGACCTCTGTATACTAACTATTAATTATGTCACATCATGCTACTTAAAATATGTTACAAGCTGGCTGGCACAGAAACACATTTTGTTCTGTTTGGGAACACATATACCCAGTACAATAAAAATTCACAGCCCCAGCTTCTTGGGAACCAAGAAGTCAGCTCTAAATATGGCTTTATGTAGGGGTTCAGCTGCAGCATTACAAGCTACGGCAGAGTATCTTAACCCACAAACAAGATAATTTATAATGGGACAATATTTAAAACAAGCACAGATCTTGCTCAGATTAAATTAATCCAAGTTGGGGATCAAATGACCTGTAAAGATACAAATTATTCTTTAGCAAGCTGCAAGCACATAGAAGACATGTCCTGACTTTACCTAAGGCACAGACAAATACAGTGCAGATTCACAATCACAGTGACTGAGTACACAGCATAAAGAAAGCACAACTATAAAAGAAGTCACTATCTTACAGAACACAGCTGGCAGACAGATTTAAGGAGAAAATGAAGATGCTGAGGAACAAGTGACTTCTGTAGGCCTGGAAAATGCAACGACACAAAGTGAGCTGCAAGGGGTGGACAAGAAGAGGGTCCAGAGAAAGCCTGCAAGAAAATAGCCAGGGACGGGAGCAGGGATAAAAGTCTGCTGTAAATAAGGAGGTCTGCCCTGCAGCCTATTCTGCCATCCCCGTCTCTGCAAGTCAGGCAGAGGAGAGTTTGTCGTTGTCACCCACAGCCAAGCTTGAGCCGGGCACCTGCTGGCTGTAGGGCTCTGCCGAGCAGCTTTCCAGGAGCAGCACTGCACCTTTGAGACTGCTTTAGCCAGCGCCGCTGTAACGCAAGTGGACGGCTCCATCTAGAGGCAAATATCCCCTGAGCTGGCGAAATGGCATCATTGTGACTGAAATATCTCTTTCTCCACAAGTCAGAACCTACTCAAAATAGCGCCCCGAGCTGCTGTCCGCTTGGCAGAGATGTCCAGCAGGAGGGAGCAAGCTCCATCCACTTCACCTCTGCAAAGGCTGAGCAGCTGAAAATAAAACCAAGCTTTCCCTGAAACCCACCTCTCAGATTGAATAGCTTCCCACTCCAAGCCTGCCAGATCAATTCTGCAGCACCCATAAAATGACACAGATTGGAGGCTTACTCTCATTCTGATGGCAAGAATGGGTCCCACAGGAAAAAGGCTCCTGCACTCCTTTACTACTTGTGTCTTGTAAGAAATACAGCGTATTTCCCACTAATATCTTGATGAGCACATCTATATTCAGTATCAAACAGCACCAGTATTTAATATGAAGTTAAAGAAATGTTTCAAAAAATAATGAGATTATCAAGAAGAATGTTTATAATATGTTGCAAAGGCCTTCTCTATTGAACAAAGATGAAGCTATTCTTTTCTGTCCATTAATAAACAAATATCTCCAACCACATATTAATACTGATAAGGATCCCAGGAGCACCAAATCACACACTTCAAAAATTATAAGCAAGTCTAACTTCATCCTCTGCATTGCTGGGGTATGGACTCTCTGCCAAGCTATTCTCACAGAAGGGTTCCTCTTCTGCACTGATCAAGAAAAAAAAAAAAAGCCTTTGAGTAGAAAGTCCTTTTCTCCCAGTGACAGGCCAAAACATGCATTGCAATGTAATTTTAAAAGCTTAATTCTACTGTAGCTTCCTGTACTCCTAAAAGTGCTTTTTCAAATAGGCAGCAACAAGTTATATGAATATGATTCTTCCCGTTCACTTTTTTCAGGCTTATGGGGTATGTACCAAACATGCACTTTTTATAAATCAGTATGTTTAGATTCAGACAAGCTGTGTATCTGAGCAACAGCACAGCAAGGAGTGACTGTTGTCTGTGCACTACATTTTCTCAGATTACTCATTTATTATACAATAGTGTCCTAAATTTTACCCATCACTTTCTTCTGGTGTTTGTTAGTGAGGAAGAAAATCTGGATTCCGCCTAGTTTACCTATTCCATAATGATGTATTTTGCAAGTTAGGTATAAGTAATTAAGATTAAAACTGGTAAGCTGATTATTGTAAGCAAGACACATTGGGGAGTGAGGGGAGAGAAAAAAATAATGCTCCTTTTCCCATAAAAAATTAATTGCACAAATGTCTGCTCATTTCTTAACCTACTATTTTTCTGTGTTTTACTCATTTTAGATGTATTTTTGCAATAAGAATACAAATCTAAATGAACAAATGCAGAGGCAATATATTTTACATTTCTAGGTTAGGTTTTGGGTTTCTTTTAAGGGTATATATTTCATGAAGCATTGTTTATTTTACAGGGTTCATTGCTGAAAACAAAACTAGCAAACTACAAAGTCATTTCTTCCATGACTTCTTCCTACTTTAGGAATTCAGATCCAGTTTGCCGTTACTCAAAACAAAATTACTTGCAGCGATGACTCATATTTTTGTGGTAGCGAAGAATATAAGATGTATGTCTATTTATGTAGCACATGCATAATAGCACATTGGAAGTTTTTTAAGGTCTCTTCTAAGAGAAGTGCAAGAGCATGGATGGAGAAAAAGCTCACTGGAGTCAAAGGAAGACCCCAGTGGACTGTCACATGTGTTTGCAAATACATACACGTACAATGGCACGGAATACGTACCAACACCTATGGGAAGAGTTGAATATCAATCAAACGAAAACATCCGAGCTAACCTCCAAGAGGCTCTAGTGATTAGCAATCACTTATGCTCAAAGACATTCCCACCTTGCAAGCTCAGCTTCGTCCCTTGGCTTCAGACCCAGAACAGACCAGTCCTCAAGCAAGTCCTGCCTCTTTGCAGTGTTTGGCTTTGCAGTGTCCAGCACGGACTTAAATCGATGTCTCAAAGAACAGTGTCCTAGGTGGCCACAGAAACTTCACAATTAGTGTGCATCTGAAACACATGTCACACTCCCAGGCTTTACCTGGGTGGTCCAAAACTGAAGAAAATACAGGTGAGAGATGGACTTCAGACTTTCACTATTACAATAAGTTTTTGGAGGCAGTCTTTTCACAAAAACATGAATTAACCTAAATGGATAAAAGAGAAGAACAGCTTAGGTCAAGATACAGTGCTCAGAAAGGTGAATAAAATATGGAGGGCAAAGTAGCATGCTGAGAAAGATGGAGAAGAGGGCCTGTTATGGTATATGTTAAAGAAGTGGATAGGGCAGAGAGAGTTTACAAAAATTTAACATAGTCCTCCCTGTGTGTCAGGAACACATATGACACAGAAATCCTAACATTTTTTTTTATATTTGGAATGGCTTAGCCCTCTCTTGCTCTACCTGAAAATGGTAAAATATATGAACAGTGACTTCCGGTGACTGAACTACACAAGTATCCATGAGTGTGATGCCAAAACTTCAAATGTCGAAATCGGAACAAGACTGAGACTATTTCAGTCATTGTAGATCAATGTTCCTGGTCTAAATTAGTCAGCTGCCTGTTATGCAAGATCATCCTCCCTGCTAGTCATTCTCACAGGGTATTTACAGAACACTGTATGGGAATGGTGAGAATCTGAGTGAAGGTACTACCAGGAGGAGGCTACTTAAAAAAGAATATACCGCATACATTTTCAGGCAGACATTTAAGTAGACATTTCTATAAAGCATTTGCTTTTCCCCTTTGCATTATATATGCACACACATATACATGTATACACACACACATACATGTATACACACACACACCATGTTTTCATGTCATTGCAGGTAATGTGGGAAGGAAGGCATACATAAATATGTTTTAAAAAAATCTTTCCAGAGCATGAAATACTTCTGCTACTTCTGGATAGCACAGGCTTATTTGGAAATAGTTTCCAAAATGCAGCCTTTGGAGAAAAGTATTTCACAAATCAAAGTGATTCTCTCAAAGCTTATTTTGCCATAACAGCATTTACTAGAGTAGGAGGAAGAGGAAAATTTTGTTTTATATCACCCCAGTGGATTCAAATCTTCCCTTTTCTGGGTGTTTGATGCAGTGTCCTGAACTAGCTGTAAAATATCTTGTTAAAAAGATCACATCCAAATGCACATAAAATATTTCAGCACAATGATCTGCTGCTTTTCTCCTTCCTTTCTGTCTTACACTCTCATTTCCTTACCCTCACTGGTTGGGGTTGCAATATAGTTGTATTTGTATGAGATAACTTCTGCCTGCTTAACTAATGCTTAAAGACCCCTTTTTGGAAAAATACAGAACAAGTGAAGTGATCATAAGGTGGACTAGCTCAAAAAAATCTCATTGAATAGCCTTTTGCTGTTTTCATCATATGACAGGACTGCTCTGTGTGCAGTGTTATCTCAATTACTGTTCTATGAATACAGTCATAAAGAAGGCGGGGGGAAAAAGCCAAGTCATATTGCAATTTTTAACTATTATTTTTACTTTATGTCTTCATTTTTATTTCTTAAGAGGTATAGTACATGAGTTAAAAGAAGCCTGATTCATTTTGTTAACACAGAAGACAACCTGATCTGCACAGATTCAGGGTCCATCTTATTTGCTAAAGCTGAAGATAGGGACCCAGAGTTGTTGAACCAAGCCAGGAGTTAGGCTACTTTTGTTTGATAAATAGCATTTTTTCAATAGCACTTGACCAAAAATGCAGGAGCTTCAGCAAAGCCCGCCAAACTCCAAATGGACTGTCTGATGGTTTGGCACAACTTGAGATAATGCTGAAAGCAAGTACAGCCAAATTAGTACTTGCATTCAGTTAAAATGAAATGGACTATAATATAAATAGATCAAAATTGGGCCCAGATCCTGCAATTCACTATGCAGGCAGACTGTCAAGTGCAGAATCAGCACTTTGGTGAGCAGAAATCTAATGAGGAAAAGCTCTAAAATGCCAGAAAGAATTATTAGAAGAGAAACTATTTAAATCCTCCACATAACTAGAAATATTTGCTAAATACCACAGATACTAATAAACGAGTTAAGAGCACTTACTTTGAACATGTAAATGATTCTTTAAATGTAGTGAGAAGAATTTCATGCAACAATGTGTCAAGCCAGTTTGGAAAAAGCACTAAAAAAACCTTGATGGCTGTGTTTATCCACAGCAGAGCAAGTGTATAATCAGTATTAACCAGTCCAAGAAGCAAAGCACTACCTGAGCACAACACAAGTGACACAGATTTTGGAAGGAGATTAAAGATGAGAGGGAAGGAGCGAAAGGTTAAACATACAAATCCCACAAAGAAAGGAGTCTTTAAATGCTGGGCTTTTTTGAGAATTGCAGCCTACAGTGCAGTTCCTCTGCTTCATGTTTACTCTGAATTAAAAATAAATAAATAAATAAAGAGAAGCAGTTTAGTATTCTTAAAGAACCAGTTTTATAGAGAATGCTATTTTAATTAACACAATAGATTGCATCACGTTATATAAATAAAACCTTATACTGTGACACAAGGATCTGCTAGGAAAGTCAGAGATTCGATTGACAGAAATGCTGTGAAAAATCTGCAAACCTGAACACCGAGGAGAAAAATGAAACAAAGGAAACAGAACATGTTTCTAGACATTTTATGGATAAAAATAAGTACAAATAATAAAGGAACAACAACAACAACAACAGAAAGCCTTACCATGATGTTTGCACAACTGTGTGTCTGTAGCCCATGCTATAAATGTGGATACCTTCTATTTCCATCATCTCAGCCCCTCTAGTGGTCAGTACCTGAAGATCTTGCCTTCAGGAGGGACAAGATCTATCCATATGTACCATTTGCTGTTGCTCCTGTATCTTGACAGATATTTTTTTCTTAATTGTGTAATTTTTTCTGGAGATATAACTTGTCACTTTTTATTAGCATTTTTGTAAGTGCTGCTGCTACGTGCATACATTTAATTGCTAAGCAACAAAGAGTAAGCTCTGCACAGCACATTCGATTACGGCATTCCCTGTGCCATGCATTGTTACTAATGCACTTATATAATAGGAAATACAAAAAAAAAAAAAGGTAAAAATATTTATTTCTGTTTCCACAGCATCTAGAAGCCACAATCTGAAATCAGGCTCCATCGTGCTAGCCACCAGGAAGAGAGCTAACAGCTGAAGATGAGGGCAAGTGGACCTATAGAAAGTGGACAAAAGTTCAAACAGAGATGAGTTTCAGTGTTTCCATAGATGAATAAGCTAAGTCTAAAGCTCAGAGGTGACTACCCCCCTACAGCAAGTCATGATTCTCAGGCATTAGGGAACTATTGCTGTGGCTAAAATACTTGAGGCATTTGCAACTGTGGCAGCTTCAAGGTAGAAAGCATTACCAGTTTTCAAAAGTTTATCAATTTGAGAGAGATACATCTGCATTGTATCAAGAAATACTCTCTCTTCCTTTTTCTCTTCAAGTCGTAGAAAAAAAAGTGCAGGCAGTATTTTCTCACCAAATGTTACACTTCATTGTCTGCTCTCCATGTCGAAATGTATATTTGCCCCTGTCATTGAAGGCTGCTGTCTCCAAAATCTGAGTTTGGCATTAACAAGGATTACTTGGGTCTATCACACAAGGGACTGCAACTCCATCTTTCCTTTGTTGAAGGGCAGCTATGTTTACCAAAGAGTTCTCTTTACGCCTGAGATGTACAAGGACAGGGGTCCCTCCTTGCTCTTGGTGTGGTTAGCAGCCATTCTGCAGTCAGCACCATATTTCTAGTGCTGCCATATCTGCAATGTTCAGCGAGAAGAGCTGCTTGGAAAACGAAGCCATGACTGTGTAGGCATACAAACTTGCACAACCACATACAACTATTTCTATTTCTGCAGTTAGATTCAGGTATTGGACCTGACTCCCTCTGTGTCTCTTTAGCATTTCCCAAGTAGCCCAAATGAAGCAAAGAACCAGATGGGGAGACCCAGTAAAATCCTCCCAAACTTTATTTCAGGATACTATATACCAGGAATTAAAGCAGGTATACTTTAAGACAGGCTTCTAGACTATTAGACCTGAGGATCAATAGGAGTGCTAGGAAAAGAGGTAGTTACTTTTGAATTATGAACAGTCACGTGCACAGTCCTGCCCAATAGCATTAATATTTCCTCTGGGTTCCAATATTTTTGCAAAGAAATGGAAATTCCCCAATAGCTAATGTGTCCTGTCTCTCTTGGTGGGACTGAAACAAGGGCTGTAGTTGTGTCCTGGGCACAACATCCTTTATACTCCCAGGGGAAGGCCTAGCAGAATTGTTCTAAATGAACCACAGCGGGAGACCGCAAAGAATATTATCAAATTCCTAAACTAATTAAGTACATCGGTACTTAATCATACAAAGTGCTTCTGCATTAAGCTACTCAACACAATAATTACTTAACCCCTGAAATATCATTGTGAATATATGCTTTTTATTGCTATTTCATAGGAGGGCAGATGGAGGCTTGGAGAGGCTGTATATTTCCAAGAACTTTAGAGTCAAATCCTTTCACATATAGACCTTGCTGGAAATCCTAGGTAAGGACAGCTCTGACAACTCCTGCTCCAGCAGAGCATTTTTAGTTCAGAATAATGGAATATTCTGGTTTGGAAGGGACTCACAAGAATAAAGCCCAACTCTTAAGTGAATGGCCCATACAGGAATTGAACCCACAACCTCAGTGTTATTAGCATCAGGCTCTGAGCAACTGAGCTAATCCCAGTTCAAATCCCATAGCGTCTTGAACCAGAAGGGATATCGGGGAACCAGCTACCAATTGGGACACCCTGTTCTTGCCTCCTGGGTGACTTTGTGAGATAAATGCAGAAGAAAATTACAGACTTTCCAGCTACTAGAAAGAGCTCAGTGATTTTCTTATGACCCACAGTCCTACAGTTCCTCAGACTAAGGATTCAACAGAAGGCCGCAAAGAAAATAAGTCTCACATCACTGGCTTCTAAGATAGAAATTTTAAAAAACCATCAAATGAGGTAAATTAATGGCATATTATGTTATACTTGTGTGCTGATAACAGTAAGAATTTAATCTTTTTCCTACCGTATAACATCTTAGCATTCAAAAACTACTAAATGAATAGGTGTGCATCTACATTCCTTAACACATAGGTAATTTCTGGATCCTCACATTGAACATTAATAGTTTCTTCTGCTTGTCTCAGGACAGCAGAATGACCTTGTTTGATGGGATTTTCCTAAACATCAGTCTGAACACCAAACACTTACGGGCCTAGCATACCTTCTTAAATACATTGACACAAACTCATAAAACTTTCTGAGTTCAACTCTTAGTGATGACTCCAGTGTGACTGTGAAGCATTAGGTACACAACACAATCTCTGAACGTGAGCTGCAGTGACAATGTGCAAGACAGCCAACAGGGAGGGAAAAGAAAGGCTATATATGACCATCTTAATGGTCACACAGTTAACATCACAGGGTTCTATCAAATGCTTTCTTATTCCCCCATTTTTGTAATTGCCTTTTCATGCCTCCAAAGAAGAATTGCAGTCATAATCTGTTTGGCTTTAAGGAGGAAAGTATACAGGTTATGTGCATGTAAGTACACAAGTCCTTAGTAACAAGCGTGTGTTTCATAACTCCTTTAATTTTTGGTCAGCCCTGAATTGCTCACACAGTTGGACTAGGTGTTCATTGAAGGTCCCTTCCAATTAAAATAATCTATTCTTCTGTTCCATTCCACTCCACTCCACTCCACTCCACTCCACTCCATTCCATTCCATTCCATTCCATTCCATTCCATTCCATTCCACTCCATTCCACTCCACTCCATTCTGCTCCATTCCATTCCATTCCATTCCATTCCATTCCATTCCACTCCACAGTGTTGGTCACAGCAGCCGCAGACCCCAGGGCAGGCAGGGTGGTGCCCAGTCCAGCTGGGGGCTGGACATCTGCACCAGCTGTGGACTAAAGGCATTTGAAAAGGGAATTTTATTTCCCTACAGAGCCCCATTAAAGAGCACATCTACTTACAATAAAAATGAAAAGGGATAGTAAGCCTGCACTTTGCAGGCTCTCAGCACTCTTTTATCAAAAAAAGCACTCACAGCAGCAGTATCCTTTGTTCATACTGCCCAAATCATGAGGGCTAATGGGGTCACTCTTCTAAATGAGGTGGTAAGACAAGGTTTATTGGACTCAGAAAACAGTCTTTTTCTGAAAATAATAGAACTGGATAGATTTGTCTCTATTAGAAAGGTATTTTCCACGGACTGGATCCATCTTGCATAGACCACCAGAAACAGGATAATCTTCAGCCAGTACTAAGCTAAATATACATGTATTCCTAACTCAAAACAACTTCAAAGATGTGTCACAGAAGACTGAGTCCAAGCCAAAATAGAATTGTGGATTAAAAAGACATTTTCAAAAGGTGTGTGCGTAAAAGGCTCAAAGATACTTCTCAGTTCAGGAAACAAAGCTTGCATTTTGGTTGCTTTTTTTCTTTGCAGAGAGATCATTCAAAGGAAGCCAAAGCTAAACATTCACCGAGAACATAAGGAGCACCCAATGGGGACCCTCCTCAATTGCAGTGCTTTGGGCATACTCAACATCAACAGTCTCCAAGTTTTTTCCTGAGCTATTATTTTCATTTCTTCTATATCCACAATTTTTTTGAGGTTTGTGTTTAACCCAATCTGCTAACATGTGAAATTAGTGTGCCCGCCACTGTGGGGAGAGAATTTTATCCAGCAGCCAAATAAGGAGCTGAGTAGTAGCTGTGAACTTTATTGTTGCAATATTAATAATTTAAACCTTCTATAAAACAGTTTGCTAGGGATGCGCATGAGGGAGTGAAACATTATAGGGCCTTCTGTAATTTAGTACCTCAGAGTGATGAACAGTAGAGCACATCTTCAAGCACTTGTCTCCAAATCAATGCTTCCTTGCTTGTAAGAGAGAGGCTGAGAATGTTTTATTCACAAGATTTCAGAAATGGCTAAATGCAGCTCAAATGACAAAACTTTTAGAATATGTACTTTCATTAAGCTTTGAACCTGATAGAATCTGTTAAGATTTACACATCAGAGAAAAAGAGATCCTCAGTTTCTAAAGTAGTGAGGTGTAGTCAATCTCTAAATTTTGCTCCCATTATAGTACTGAAAAATCCTTCCCAATTCCAAACATTTCCATCAGTTCAGAGTGGGGTGGAAGTGAGGGACATCCCACAAAACCCGCATCAATAATATGGGGGTGAGGGAACACCAGTAAAATTCTGGGAATTATTCAAATCTTAGACTAATATCCCTCTGCATGGAGGCAACAAATATTTGATGTAATTTTATCATTCTGTAGAAAGAACTTTTCGACATATGCCAGTGAAAGAGGTCTTTGTCTGCTAGTTTCATTTTCTCATGGCAACAAGAACAAAACACCAAAACAGAAAAATACAATTTTTCAGTGGTTTTTATTAAGATAGCTGTATTTGCACATCCAGGACCAAACTGAAAGGCTCTCGTTGACATTTCCCAGAGGAAAAAGGATGGGAAGATGTAAGTGTTAAGACTGTTTTGAACATAGAATTCTATTCTCTGTAGCTGTTGCCATCTACCAGCTCTTATGTTCATGCCAGACATTTGATAAGTCTGCTTATGTCTTTGTAAAGTCCAAATTAGTTCTGCAAGGGATAAAAGACAGGAGACATGTTGGAGAAAAAGTAATAATTTGAAACTTTCAGATACTGAAAATCAGACTGATTTTCTTTGGAAAGAATACTCACTAGGCTGAAGAAGGCCATCACTCGTTTTCTAAAATAATGAAGGCATGGGATGAGGTGTACCTTGATTTCCTGATTACAATAAAAGTGGGAATAGTTTTTTACAGTATGTAATGTGAAGAAGAAAACAGTAATGTTCTACTGGTATGCAAAGAAAGTGTATCTGAAATAGTGCTGTACTATGTGCAAAGAAAATTAAGTATAGCAGGATTAAGTATAGCAGCAATATGCTGCCCCTCACCAACACTGGTAAACATAAAATGTTTTCATAAATGGAACAATAGCACCCATTATGTTGTCTCAGAATACATATGCTTCATAATTAACATTATCAGAGGAGGAAAAGTCTGTTCTGTAAAAGCAGAGCAGTTAAGTGACGGACATAATCCCTACCATGCAGTCCATTAACCTCAGAAATTTTAAGTAGCTTCGTAGTCATCCATGGCATTTCAGATTTCTCACAGCTTCAAATCTGTGGGCAGTTTCACAAGCTTTTTGTAAAGTTTCTCATGACTAGGACAGCTGTAAAATTCTCTCCAGACCTTTCTTCGAATCATCTTGTGTTAAGCAGTCAATAATCGACAAATCTGAATGAGGATAAAGGTACATCTCTAAAAACATGCTCTAGTGAACGCAGTATCTTTTATTAAAAGACTTATTGGTAATTTTACATGCTATAAGATACTAAAAGCATTCTGTTTCTTAATCTTACCTTTTTCTTCCCATTTCAATGTGAGTTTTTGACGAGCAGCATCCCCAGATGAGACTCATAGTAAGGAGTCAAAATAATCAGATATCAATCTTCTGCCTCTTACGAACTAATCCACCATTCAACATAGGTGTCCTCACTATTTACATGAAATAGATTATTTATTTTAGAGTCAAACGAAAAATTGCAACACTGCCTAACACGTTGCCTAGAGACAACTGACAAATTTTCTCCCTGGATGTGTACTTGGGAAATATGAAAGGTAGAACTGGGATGCTAAATTTTGGCATAGTGTCTTTTTGTTAATCCCTTTAGTCCACAGAGGGATGAAATTGGTGAACCTTTGTTAATTCTGATCACATGAAACTGGCCTTCTTTTCCTAGAAGGAATTGATTCAGCACTCAACTGCAATAGTAATAACACCTTTAAGTTACCCCTCACAAATGTACTTGTAGTCCTGACTCCCTGACAAAAATACTTGTTTACTTTTGATACAGATATATGAGACAGGCCTAGCTGAAGAAACGTATGAGGATTATGTTAGAGGAATTCAGAGATCCGCATGCAGAGAAGAGGATGTCATCTCTTCCTCTCTGGCTGGCAGCACTAAATAATTTTGCACTAAATAATGTAAAATAGTATGAAAGAGATATTTAGATACTCAGAGCATGCTAATGTCTAAAACAGAGATACAAAATACACTGGATATTATATCTCAAGGCATCCATTCAATTATTTTAGTACTAGAGGAGAAGAAGCAATATATATGCACCCTTTTAGAAGTCAAATCCTACCTATCTAACTTGCAATTCACCTTGTGTGACGAAGAATCTAGATGTAGATGTTCCAAATGGCACATGAATGGACAGCTTTAGCTGCTCTGGATTATCCATAAAAATACCCATGTCTGAGCTGCTGGTTTGGGGTTTTGAATCTAAGGCTTCAAATCACAGAATTTTTAAGGACTCTATGTGTTTGCAGTCCTATGAGCAGGGAGAAAAAAAAAATCAACCTAATTTGTGATCTGAATACAAGGGAAAGATACTTGCTTTAGATCTTAGATCTAAATTTGCTAAACTCAAACTAAATTTTCAGTGTCTTATTGGTATCAAGGTAGTTCTGATTTCCCAACTCCTGGTGACCACAGGCAGCAATCATACTGAATGGCTTAGTCTGCTTCAAATCTGCCACGTCAAACCCTGCTACACCAACATGAAACTCCTTTTGGCCTCATAGATTTCCTACTCTACATATTGGCCCTAGTTTAAGCCCACTTTTTGACAGAGCAGTAGCCTAAGTCTCCAGGGATTTCCGGAAAAGGACTCTCTGGGAACTGATGGAGCTGCTGTGTCCCCGGCAGTGCGGCAGAGCCCATGGAGCCCCCAGAAGGCCGGGAGAAGGCTGCAGCACCCCCTCCGCTTCCTGCAGCTCCCACAGGCTCCTCAGCTCCGCTCCACAGCCCACGGGGACGCTCTGAGTCACAGCTCACAACGTAAAAGCTCCATCTGCAAGAGGGTTCCTTCTCTGCAAGCAATGCGAGATGATACTCTGACTAGGGGAAAAAAAAGGCAGAATGTGGCATTCATCTGAAGAATGATGCTGTACCAATGTCCCACATCCTCAGTCAGCTCCACGATTGACTTAAACTTGTCCAAATGGGGGGTGGAAATTCGTATTTGCTTGACATGCAAGAGAAAACACTTTAAATTAAAGAAGAATAGCATATATGATTTTTTTTTTAAATGTATACCAGTGCTGTCTATGAGTCACTTTTTTCCCCCCAAAGAGTACTGTAAACTAACTAAACACTAAGTATATGTTTGGTAAAACAGAATATCCAAATTTGTTAGACACACTTTCTAAAGGTCATGTTCTGTAATATCACACTGATCACCACCTGATTAAATTGCCTACTGCTCCAAATTTAATGAGAGACTGAAAAGTCTCAATGGTAATTGGGATAGACGATCCTTTAAAGACAGAAAGTGAGTGGGTAGTTAGTTGAAGCACAGAAGAATGCTTATTAATGTGGAGGTGTAAGAAGTCCTTTCTGAGAAAAACAAGTAAAGACTATTTTATTTGGAAAACATTGAATTTTTATTTGTGTTGCTTCACTGAAGTCCTGGACACAGTATCAATTCTCTAACACATGGTGTAAAAAAAATGAACAAAAAAATCCAACAACCAATAATCCAGCAGTCTCTCTTCTGCCTACAATTGCATACTGTATGGCAAATCTAATGATTGCAAATTTTTCAGCATAAAATCTGTTGTTATTTTCAGGAACTCTCTAAGTGATTTGTGTCTTGTTCTTTTTTTCTTAAAAGTTTTTTGCTCCAAACAAAGCCATTGTCAGGAAATCCAAGTACACAGAAAGATATAAAGATAAAGACAATAACTGAAAATTACAGAATTACTACATTAGGAAATAAGGAATAATTTAATCTTAATTAATACAAAGTCCCTTAAAGACACTAAGTATTCTTTATGCTCTTGCAGTAAGATTATCAAAATGTTTTACTGGGGGTTGGAAATTGCACTAAAGTAAACTGCTGTTAAATAAGTCACTCAGCTGTTCATCAGGAACACAGTGATAAAGGGACAGTTCCTATAAAAATGACTCTACTTTTAAAAGCATAATCAGATCTTTTTCTGCCTAAAAGATAGGGTCCATTTCAAATAAGTATTATTTAAAGGAAATCAGATGAACTGTGTTATATAAAAGATCAAGCAAGGCAATTGCAATAGATATTCTGGGTTCGTAATCAACAGAATTACTGGTATTTTTATGTCTTTAAGTCTGCAATTCTACTCATATTTTACCCTGACTGCAAAATGCATATCAAAATTCCAGACTGACTTTTTTGAAGTTAAAAAAAAGGAAGCACTTAAGACCCTGTTTTAAAAATATCATTGAAAACTGGTAATTCAGTGGTTCTGAATTAAATGGAAAAAATAGCATAAGAAAAATCTTTTAACTCCGTTTTAATTCTGTGAAATGACTAGTCCAGCTGTCAGGAGCTATGACAAGCCTGGGATTCTCAGGTCCCAGGCAGGAGGATTGCACAAGTGCTCCAGCATAAAAGCTCTTTCAGAATCCATATTTGATGTTCCTTGTCCGTTCTGTGCCAGGAGCATGTCAAAATACAGATGAATTGTGGTTCAAGACTGGGGTTAAAATCTGTCCTCAAACATATGACTGCAGTTTGTTGCTCAGTTGAAAGGTTGACTTGTTTTCTAGTCTCCAATTTTCTTTTCTTTCAGAGCAGGTATTTTATTTAGAGTCATATCTGGCTGGGTGAAAAGGACAGACATAAACTACTTGGTATAAAGTGTCTGACAAGGTACTTGGGAGAGTGGCAAAATGTACAAAACAACAGCAAACTCAAGCTATAAGCAAGCAGAAGAGATTGAAGCACGAGCAATCACCAGCATGAGCAACCTGGCCTCTTCCCAAGCTGCCAGGAGAAATGAACTTCAGTAAAAACTTATTTTCCTTTTTAAGAGAAGGCAACTGTTGGTTCAGGCAATTCCCACCAGGTCTATTATTATTTACAATGGAGGCAGACATCACTCTTGGCTCTTGCTCAAGGAGAACAGGGAGAGGGGGAGAGCTCCAACAACTTTCTGAAGAGAAGAGGCGTAACTCTTCACAGCACATTCCTGGGTGCAATGAGAAGGGACTTCATTGCTAATTATGGCTTATTAGTGCTATTGCATTTTAAGTTATCACAGAAGGGGTTCAGGTTAGAAAGTACACTATCATTTTGAAAATCTTCTGACTTACCTTTCCCTGAAGAGATTGAAGTCCTTTTGCCTAAACTATGAATCAAAATTATCTCTCTCTAGCCCAGTGATGTTAGCCTACCACTACAGGCTTAGAGAAGATACCCCAGTCCCTGATAAGAGGTCTGCTCTACCCTTAGACTGAGAAATTTCAAGCAGGAAGGCTGCCCTCACACCAGCTCTCCTCGTCATGTCCTGTGATAGGTACAAGAGACACAGCTGAACAAGATTCGTGCGGGTGAGAGGTTCACAGAGTCGGCATAACCTGCATGGGAACCACGTCCATCATTAATTCAAGTCAACCCTTCAGCTCTTCTAACTTCAGGAAGGGTCACATAGTACTTGCTCCCTGGTCAGCCTTGTGTGCCCATGCACACCAGGTAAAGTTGTGAGATGGAAGCAGGTGGGGGCTTATTCTGATGCTTGGAGCATGTCACAGCCTCACTCCAACAAAAACAAAGCATGCTACATTAAATATCCCTTTACCTCACCATATGGTCTTGCCACTCATAGGTGGAGGTTCTGGACCTGTTTGAATGTGGTTATGTAATTATAACTGAATTCTATTCTGAGGTAGAGGAAGTTTGGAGAGGTGCCTCCTCCCTCTCCCTTAAGCATGGGACAGCGAGGAGTACCCATGGCAGAGGCAGCTTTTTCTCTTTAAGTCTCTCCTCATTTATCAGAATTTGAGGAAAAATAAAAACCTACCAATCTTTCTGCTGTAATTGAATTTTCAAGCCTATGTTTACCAGATAGTTTTCAATTCTGGGAGGAGAAGGGAAGGGGAAAAAAAAAAAAAGAATGGGTAACTAAAAAGAGAGAAAGAAGAGAGACTGTAAAAGCTAGCTCAAATGCTTGAGTCATAATATTTCTAGGACTGTTTCCATTGCCCAGATTCCAGTGGCATTATAAGATCACCATTTAGTAATGAAGTCTGCAAATCACTGTCTTGGAGAAAGACAATCCTGGACAAAACAGAGAGAGAGGAGAAACAGGTAAGAGCAAGACAGTTACAATTACTAAACCAGACAGTGGTTATTCATTTTATCTCTAAAGAGAAAGCATATTTTATTATTCACTCTGTCTAAACTCTGTTCTGTAAGCCTGGTTCTTTTATACACTGAAGACTGCATTACTGAAGTACAAAATAAATATAAATAACATTTACATTCAACTCATAGTTCCTATGTTACAAAGCTTAAGAATGCCAAGTAGATAAATCCAAACAAACCTAATTTCACATTTCATGATAGAGAGATTCAGGAATAATAAAGCATGACAATATAATAGTGGAAAGGAAAAAAAAATAGAAATCCCTGCATCATGTTTGGTTTCATTTTATTCTCTGAGAGATACACATTGCAATTATTTATGCAGGCTATATACGAAACATGAACATTTAATCATGGAAATCACTGTCAGTTAATTGATTGCTGTCAAGAATCTGCTCATCACAGAACTTATTTCTTCTTGATCCACTTTAACAAGACTGAATATTAATGCATAACAAAAATAGTAGCCTTTGCATGCAAAACTTATGTGTTTCACTGAAGACACCCCCACTTCCTCCTACCAAACAGCTGTGTACAATAGTATATTCCAAAAAATTTTCTTTCATGCTAGAGCACCAAAGAATAGCTAAGGTAAAAGGAAGTCTTTTTGTCAAATGCCTTGTTTAGTAAAGACACTTGCATGTATTTTTATTTTATTTACAAATTTAAAAGCTGGTATCATATTACATAACTTCTTCCAGGCCAGAATTATTTTACAATTAAGCTATCATCTGAATGAATCTTTAAAGAATTATTGGCACTTTCTACTCCATCTATTGGTGAAATATATAGAAGCAACAGAAGAGGTCTGACTAGGAAAGTATTCATTATGGATAGACATACAAACCTGTTATTAATCAACTATTCATGAGTACAGCCGGAGCAGAGGCACATTGAGAAGCGCACTTTCAGTCCAAAACAGGATTAGTAAATCTCCAAGTGGATATATAAGCTGAGAACAATATCTGTAATTGTCTATCTTGTTAGTAGTTGGTGCACGAAATAAAGTATGTAGTATCTTGCTATGTGCAAAGACATGGTCTGAAATGCAAGGCTTCTGATAGTTCTGTTATGGAGAAAACTTACCTGATGGTGATGTATCTCCTGTCTCAATGTCCTAAGTTTTAGCTCACAAGCTCATGCTAATGTCTTGATCCATTTCAGCCTATAGGGAATTTGTAAAAAATGGTATTCACCAAATCAGTGTACCTCGAGTGCTACAATGGGTGGTTCTGGGATGATTTATTTCAGAACAGGTTTTTCATACAGCGCAAATTGCAACTGCTTAGTGGTGTACTGAAGAGCCTCCTGGCTGGAGGGACATGCAATGACCAGGCATGCAGAACCAGAGCCAGTTTTCCTTCATATTGTAGGAAGTTAATGCATGATGACCAGGTATTCTCACAAGTTTGATCCATTTTTACTAATAAAGTATTCTTTGTGATGAACAGCTTCCTCTAGATTGTGTGTGGGGCCCTCTCTTGGCTTATTTGCCTGTTTGTTATGCAGTGTCCTGAGTGTGTACACTGCTTACCCACCTAGCACTAACTTTAAGAGTTAAATCAGCTTCTTCAGGAAGCTGAAGAAGTCATTTCCTTACTGAAGCACAGTGGAGCTGTGTCTAACACGCCTGAATGAAATGGCATTGCACTGGAGCTTTAGATATAAGATAATCATCATTTTTCTGTACAGAACTAAAGAAAACAATCAGGATTTTTCAATTTCTGATTTAAAAAAGTATTTGGTTCCAAAGCTTTGCTTCAAGGAAAAGGTGGCTGAAAGCACTGAAGTGATTGTTAAAGCCCTTGCATCATTGAGCAGTGGCAGAATTGAGTAACTTCCCCTTGAACCACTACAATGAACTCATCGTACTTCAGCAAGGGGTTCACAATGACCCAAACTTCTCTATTCAATGCAGACAGCAGTCAAGCTCTCCTGGCAAGCACCGTCTGATATGACACAGAAGGTAGGTCAGGTTGGGGCTTGCATCTGATATTAACATACAGCAGAGGGAAGAGGCAGCGATGAGAAAAGAATAGGGTAGAGGGAATCTGTTATGTATTTTTTAAAGAAAAGAGTCAACGTGTTTCCCATGGACTGGACGTAAACGGAACAGTGTGCTCTGTTATTAGCCAGCAAACAGATAAATCTGCATGAAATGCAAGAAAGAAGAGCCTGTTGGAGATACTTATTCATCTGAAAATTGCACAGGCAAGGGGAAAACCTCAAATAAGACCTACTCCTAAAAGGAAGCTGTGGGTTTCTCCACACAGACTTCCCACATACTGGTGTTTCCCAGGGCTCAACGTTGGGGCCAGCCCTGTTTAATACATTTATCAATGAACTGGACGAGGGGATTGACGCTTCCTCAGACAGTTTGTAGATCACACCAAGTTGGGTGGGAGTGTTGATCTGCTGGAGAGTACGAAGGCTGTGCAGAGGGATCTGGACAGGCTGGATCAGTGGGCTGAGGCCGCTTGTATGAGGTTCAACCAGAACAAGTGCCATGTCCTGCTCCTGGATCAAAGTGAACCCCTTGCAGTGCTACAGGCCTGGGGCAGAGTGGCTGGAAAGCTGCCCCTTGGAAAAGGACCTGGGGGTGCTGGTTGACAGCAGCTGAACATGAGCCAGCGTGCACCCAGGTGGCCAAGAAGGCCAGTGGCATCCTGGCCTGTATCAGCAATAGTGTGGCCAGCAGGACCAGGGCAGTGATTGTCCCCCTGTACTCGGCACTGCTGAGGCTGCACCTGAAATCCTGTGCTCAGCTTTGGGCCTCTCACTACAAGAAAGACATTGAGGGGCTGGAGCAAGTCCAGAAAAGGGCAATGGAGCCAGTGAAGGGTCAGGAGCACAAGTCTGATGAGGAGCAGCTGAGGGGGCTGGGATCATTCAGTCTGGAGAACAGGAGGTTCAAAGGAGACCTCATCACTCTCTACAGCTGCCTGAAAGAAGGGTGTAGTGAGGTGAGGGTCAGTCTCTTCTGCCAAGTAACAAGCAGTAGGATAAGAGCCAATGGCCTCAGGTTGCACCAGGGAAGGTTTATATTGGATATTAGGAAAAATTTCTTCACCAAAAGGGTTGTCAAACATTGAAACAGGCTGCTCAGAGAAGTGGTGGGGTCACCGTCCCTAAAGATATTTAAAAGATGTGTAGATATCGTGCATAGGGTCATGGTTTAGTGGTGGACTTGGCAGCAGTGGGTTAATGATGGGTCTTGATCAGAACTTAGAGGTCTTTTCCAACTGAAATGATTCAGTGATTCTATTTTATAAGGGAAGCATTGCTTGAACTAGTAGGCATGAAAAATAATTTCTTCATATTTTAAAACTAAGGTTTCCAAACATACTCATCAAATATCATTGGAGGGCACCTCTTTGCTTTCAGGAACAAGAGTCATAATAGATGTTTTTAGGCAAAATATCTACATTACTGGCCTCTGGTGGGAGTGGTGGGAGAAACTGAACTACAGCTAAACATCAAATTCCCAGTCACTAAAGTTCAATTAACAACCTGATTTTCAAAATGCTAAGTTCAATCAGTTATATATAATTTTCTGATGCTGGATGTTCACTTTAACTGAGTATAGCTATGCTAATTATAACATCACTGTACCTTTGCTCTCCATGGGGCTCCTGCTTTGCAATGGGCCACATTTTAATTTAGGCGAATGTTTTCTTCTGCACCACTGATACCCATCCAGACCTCCTTGCAGAGGTTTCCTCCAGTCCAGCTGCATACAAATGGGTGCAAAGGGGTAAAGTAGCTACAGATCTAATATGACTGAAAGTAAAACTTCAGCCTCCCTTGCTCACAGGCTGCCCCCTTTTTTTACTTCAACTTTCAGAGTATTGTGAACACTGGAATTAATAATGTTTGCTGCCTCTGTTTTTTCTTTTTTATAAAACCATACTGTAATAAAATTGAGACTTCTCTAGAAGTCTCCACAAAAATCAGATGACAAGAGATACTTGCATTAATTGAAAATATTAAAGTAAGAATATTAAAATGCCTTTTTCCTCAGTATTCAAGTTTCCACTGAAAGAAATTTGCATTTGCTATTTTCCTTATATGGCTTTTAGTCATATATCCAACATGACAGATTAAAGTTTAATTATTTCCATTCACCTTACAATGTTCAAATTTAAGGTGCTGCCATGAAAAATGCGTATGAAATCTTAACTGAAATAACAATAATAAGGTAATTAAAAGCCTTTTTCTTCTATTCCCACAGAGCAAAAAATTAATACTACGGACAACAAGAAAAAGTTTCTTACTGACATTCAATTGGAAGATTTTACATATTTTACAGAAATTTGAGAAACTTGTTTCCTGTTTGTATTTTAATTCAAAATAATAACCTAATTTAATTTCTGTGAATTGTAATCTACATTTATGTAAATTGCAATCAAGAGGAAACAGTTCATACACTATGAAGCTAAAACGCTCTATGGGAATCCTTTCTGCACAGGAAAGTATCTTACTGTAACTCCTATAGTTTCGTATTTGAGGTCAAAAATACTGGTCATAGGTGATCTTGGTGGTATTCTGCACTGTCCTTCATGTAAAAAAGATTGGCACAGAGCTGCTCAGCGAGTGCACAAAACCAGTTCAACCAACCCAGGCGTCACTACTCTAGGTGACATGGTTATAATCTTCCCTTCTGCAGCAACAAATTCATGAGTGGAAAAATTACTGCCTTCTCAGTTCCCCCAAATTTTCTGTTTATATGCAATTTTGCCATTTTCCTTAAAGCACGGAGGTAGCTACATATAGCCCCACTATAAAATGTGTATTCCTGTTTTAATTAGGTTCATTTGGCAGAAGCCAAGAACAAGGTGGCAGAATTTGGCCTCTCTGGAGGACACACAACAGCAACCACTCAGGCTCGGGACACCCCTGCCTTGGCAAGACAGTGGCAGGATCTAACCTGGCCTGTTCCCAGTACTGCTGGTTCATCCTCAGCTATTCTCATGCATGCTGCCAGTGCATTTCTACTGTGTCTTATTAACATTTAAGTAAAATTCTCCTGGGAGCAACTTGTAAGACGCTGTACATATTTTTCATCAGAATACAAGATGTGCATGATTCAGTATCCGTGCCCTTTTCAAATCCCAAGTTCCCACCAGTCCCAGCAGAGGCACTATCACTGTGCCAAGATGCAAAGAACACAAAAAGTGGTTGACTGAAGAAAATGGCCAAAGATCAGTACAGAAAATACGGCTTTAAAAAAAGTTACCAATTGAAAAAGACCATTACAGCCTCTACTCTCCTACAGAATGTGTCACTGTCAGCTTCATTTGCCTTTTTAAACATGACATACAAAACTGCTTTGTAAACATGAAGATATCACATGTGTGTGAGACCACTGAGAAGGAAAAAGAATTCAGGGCATATGAGCTTCTAGTTCATATATTAAGAATTTTCTTGAGAGACCCAAATGCCCATATATGAGCAACGTCTATTATTATTATTATTAATAGTAGTAGCAGTAGTAGTAGTAGTAGTAGTAGTAGTAATAATAATAATAATTATAATAATAATAATAATTAGGTCTGTATAACATTACAATGAGGTTTTGACCTATTCTTCCAGGCACTAAGTTTTCTACACAGATACACAACTTCTCAGTCTTTTTAGTGCACAGTGAGCATGAAGGCCAGGGGATATATAATTTACTGCCTCGACCCAAACATTTGAAGCCTTACTTTGCTTTGGCTGGCTCAGATCACTACTTAGAAATGTTTCTCAAAAAAACCCCGTGTCCTCTCAATAAGAATAGTCAAGCTTAGAAATTGGGTTCGAAGTATGTCTTGTTTCCAGGGAACACCAGTATTGACTGCAATGGGAAGTTCAGAGGTAGAGATTCAAACTTCCTCAGCAAGGAGTGAGCCAGGAGTGGGGAGCCTGAGGAGGAGGGGCAGAGGAGGAAGTAAATAGCACCAAAATGGAGAACCAGAGCTGTGACAGGTTGGAAATGAGACACAAGGGATAAACCTGATCATCATCAGGAATTTAGGATACTCAGCATTATTCTTCTACTGTCATAGCAAGAACCCCTGAATCCTGCTCACAGACAGACCTGTTGCTGTTAATCAGCCCAGGGCCACAGGCCATTCACAACTTTCTCTATATCCCTTTTCTGTACACAAAGGTCTGTGCCACATCAACACTGACAAACAAAATTCACCGAGGAACATTCACTTACTGTGAGGGTAACGTGTACAACCTGTCCACGTAATTCTCCGGACAACTCTCTTTCCTCTAAAATAAGAGTGGCTGCATCCAAGAAGCTGTTGGTGGGTTCTGTCCTTAGCCTCAGCTACCACTTGTCCTTGTCTAGGAATTGCCTGAGACACAGATAGTTTCGACCCCAAGCAAAAACTGCAGTGGATAAAACCCTCTATGTTAACAATTCAACAACATGGAAAGCATTAAAATCTGTGGATTGGAAAACAACATTAGCTCTGAACCTGTGGATGATATTTAGGATGTGTGCACTGCATGTTTGTTGGTTTTTTGCTAGTACAGAATTAGCCTAGGTCTTACAGCCTGATTGAAAAACTGTAATACCTGTAATTTCTAATTTAAAAGGGGAAAAAAGGGAAAAGAAGAATGGAAAAGGAAATGGAAAAGTAAGAAAAAGGAAGGAGAAAAGAAGAGCTCAGAGAAGCAACCTGAAAAACAAATCAACACAAAATCTGTGTAAAAAATGCACTAGGCAGTGGAACCTCTGCGTATCCTCAGATCAAGAAGAGCTCAAGACAAATTGCTGTGAGGGACACAGATATCTGGCTACCAGCCCTGTAAAAACAAAAATCCTGAAGTTTTGCAATTCTGGGTCAAACAAAATACTTCTTTCAGTGTAAACCACATTCTTATTCAGACTTAAATCTGAGAGACATGGCCTGAAGAGATAAATCAGCTCTGGATCTAGTGAGCAATGGCTGGAAAGAAAGGGTTAACTCTTTACTTTGAATAGCTCTCTGTCAATACCTAACACTGCAGAACTCTGAGTGCTGGAAGATGGACCCTCATCCAGTATTGCTGAGAGGCAGCTCTGCACCCCAACATTTGACCACTTGGTTCTTGTGGCTTCACAGTGGGACTTGTAGCTGCACAACTGGGAATTAATACACATTAAAAGTGAGTTTTATTCTGGATTGGTTCTTTGCTCCCCTTTTCTATGTGCTCGCACAGATGTTTCCATGACCTTAACAGAGGGTGAATATAGGATCACCAGCCCAGCTCGGGACTGTCCCTTCCCATGTTGGCATTGACGTAAATCACTTGGGGAGCACATGGCAGGCAGCCAATCCCCTATTCACAGTGTCCTTGTGGAGGCAGTTCTGGCAGCATTAGCCCACGTTTCTGCTGCTGCCACCGGTACATTCGTAAAAACATTAATAAGGGTAACCAGAAGTTCCAGAAAACCTTTGGGAGATACTACAGTACAAAGAAAAACAATACTTCAGTCTCTCTCTTGCTTAATTGCTCACTTTTGGATTATAATATCACTGCTGAAATAGGATATTATCACAGGCCAGAATTAGTACTATGGGAGATTAGGTTATGACTGAACACGAGTAATTCAAGACACATCCTGCTTTCAGATTACCCCCCAAAAAGGGGACTGCAGCCCCAAATTGCCTTCCTCTTGCCCCGCTCACAGCATATATATAGAGACAGCTGAGTTTTGGTAAGGTTTGGCCCTATTCTGCAAAAGGGCAGTTTCTTACTGCTTGTACTGCTTCTGCAGCACAGCTCACAGCTAATTATTGCATCATCGGTTTCCTAAATATTCCCTATCCATCTTAATCATTCTTTCCACCAGCTATTGTCAGGAGCTTTACATATTTGAGAGCATAATCTTCCTTTGCTTACTATTTATTTTTATTATTATTGTACCATTATAATCTCATTATAGCCTTTTCCAGTTTCAATTATTGTATTTATTTTTTTCTGAGTCACTGTAATTGCTTTTAGTTTTTAATAATGTTTAAAATTTTCACTCTCTGAAGCACACATTATTCTCATTATAAAATTCAGTTAAAAGGTTGTCAATAGTCTTGGTTTTCACTAGTCTTGGATTGATCTTTTTGCCATGCATGATACAACAACCCTGCCTTGCCAACACCTCCAGCCTACAAAGGTAGATTCACTTTTAAACAACAGGTTCATCAGAATATTAGAACTCATAGGAAAACTGGTCTTCATATTTGTGTGGAAGAGAAATGTTTTACAAAACCCTTAAAGCCTAGGAACATTACAAAGTTATTCTCCAATCCATCCAACTGTGGGAATTACCGGTTTTCTATTCTGGGTATGATTTGTAAAACTACAGCTTTTTGACAAGACTCTGAACTTCTGTGACAGAATGACTATTAAGCTTACAAAACATAATCACTTCAATGAGTGTAATAAAGTAATCCACCTCTGACAGAAAATTAGAAGACATTCTCCTAATTTCCTGATTATTTCTCTTAAATGTGAGATTAAGTATATATCCACCAAGCATGCACACATGTCCAAAGAAATTAAGTAAATAAGATCTGAAAATCAATCCTGAAATGTTTTCCTTCACAGAAATCCTGTAATCTCTCAGGAACCCACTTGAAACCAGTACAGCTTTATTTGGTTGCATGACTTGTCCATGAGAAATGTTTGCAGAAGTGTTGATTCAAATTCTAATGATGCAGTTTTTAAGTTACCAGAGATATCTTTTTATCACATCACATTAAATTAATATACATGTTACTGATTTACCAGGATGGATGCTTTTCTAGAAATAGAGCTAAATGCAATGATACTGTAATACTTTTAAGAAATGAGCACTTCCCTTTTTCAAATAGCTTTGGACCTGAATTTATCAACAACTTGGCAACAACCTGAGCCCTTTATCTATGAACATTATTTAAATATGTGCACAAGATGCACAGTAACACTGACAGAACTTTCATCTGCAACAGGAAAAATACTGCACTCTGCTCAGGAAACACTTTTTAATGCTTTTGAGTAACACGTCTCAGCATTTAGTCCCATGCAAATGACATTCATCATACATACATCATAAACATGTAATATTTGCGTACTTTTAAAATTTGACTGAATTCAACAGTTAGGACACAGTACATGCATTTACTTGTGTGCAAAACTGGATTAGAAAATGTTTTGAATATTTTGTGATGCAGGATCATTGGAAGTGGGCAGAGATGTACCTAGTGGATGCGTGTACTTCTCAGCAAGGCACAGCTTGACAACCCTGTTAAACCTCATTGCACTTCTGATTCATTCAGAATTGCTGCTATGAAATTGCTCTTCAGCTTGTTCATCTGCATAACAAGTGATCTCTGATCACTTCAGAGCCAGAAAGATCCATCCATGATAATATCAAGATAAAATTTAAAAGCTCTGATGTTACAGACAGCTGGGAATAAGATAGTAATTTAAGTGTAATTTTCAGGAGAATATACAAGCTGCATTGTACAGGTAACAGGATGTGATGAAGAAACCATATCAGCCTGCTCCTGAAGCCCTTAATTACCAGAAAAGCAACTTACATACAGTTCATTGTTTCCTAAAGA
Source organism: Melanocharis versteri (assembly GCA_013397845.1). Lineage (NCBI taxonomy): Eukaryota > Metazoa > Chordata > Aves > Passeriformes > Melanocharitidae > Melanocharis > Melanocharis versteri. The sequence continues at coordinate 673,041 of VZTG01008112.1, read as the reverse complement.
CCCAGCAAAGATCATGAATTCTTCTAGTTTAGTCACCATTTCTCCAAAGACATCTACATTTTACACAAAACTCCAGTCAGCTTGGTTGTCTAAATTATGACCTTTTACAGAGGAACACATTGGGTGTATGTTGTGGTTGTATTGGCAGCAGCATCTGCACTTTGGCCACTGAAACACCAGTGCCCAGAAAAAAATTTACACAATAAGAATGAAAAAAAAATCTGTAGACAAAATCAAGATAGGGAAAAGGGAATTTGGATTTTTTTTTTATTACTGTTATTTAGTGCTACAGCTAATATCTAGTTTTATATTTAGCAAAATTGGCAAACAGCAGTTACAGTCTTAAAGGTCATCAGTACATGTCCCCTGCTATGCAAGTAGATAAGCAAAGTGGCCCAGATGAAGACCTTTACATCTATCTGAAGCGCGTTAGCAAGGTATCTGAATGACAAGTGCCCTGCAAATTCCCATAAACCGAAGTCAGAAAGTCTAAGAAGCCTGGTGTTCCAAAGGGTTATCATTTGGCTAGGTATCGTAGTGCATGTCGCATGAAATACACCTCTGACTCAGCAGGCCTGGCCTCTTGAGCCAGAAGGGTCAACCCAAAACTCCTCAGGTATGACAGGTATGAGACAAAACAGATATGAGTGGGAGCTGGTCAGAGATGAAGAATCTGCCACGGGAAATAAGTTTCACCAGCCATTCCCATCTCCATTTTCACCATAGCAAAAAAATTGCCTTATTTATAGTTGTCTTGTTCTACTTTTCTCTGACAATGTGAAGAACCTTGTATTTGATGATGCTTTCATTCTGGACTGATGCTTATCTGGTTCAGCTGAAATACACCTCTGTTTCTGAAATGCTAGAGATCAAACTGAGTCTGACTGTAAGGCATTTTACCGAGACCTTAAGGGGTTTTTAACTCTTTTTTGCATGCATATGTGCTCTTCCAAGGTCACTTAAAATAGACGAGCAAGAAAACTGTCATGTACTAATATCAAGAACACCCCTGTAATGCTGAAGCCCTCTCCCTGTTCCCCAGTCCTCTCTTTAAATACCAAATCAGTAACTGAGCCCTTCAACTCCCAGCATGACTCCAAAACAGTGTTGCATCCCATGTCCAGCACCACAGAATAGAAAGAGTTGAAATTTCCAAGAAGATATTCTTTGCTGTTCTAGTTTTGTCACCTCCTTCTCCTGGTCTGAATTGGCCATTTAATTTTTCCTTAAACCAAATGTCCAGCTTTGTGGACATGAATGAGATTCATTTATAGGTACATTCTAGTCATGGTGTTCTAACTGTTTCAAATACAAGATTTTTTTTATATATTCACTTCCAGTTAAATGCTGAATTGGGCTGAACCTGGTTCCACTTGTTGCACAGCTATTCTAAAAACAGCCCCTTTCCACTGCCATCACAACAACATTTTGAGATCTGCCTTTCAACCAGTATCTAGCCCATAACTCTGCTATAAGGGAGTGAAGTTTTTAAAAGCATCTGCATCAAGTCAGGAAGCTTGCAGCACTCTATATACATTTGGCTGAAATTAACTGAAACCTTGAAGAAAACTTCTGCATCCCTGGAAATGTTCAAGGCCTGGTTGGATGGAGCTTGGAGCAATCTGGTCTAATGGAAGGTGTCCCTACCTGTGGCAGGGGGGGTTGAAACTACAGGACCTTTAAAGTCCCTTCCAACCTAAGCCATTCTGTGATTCTATGACAAGACCTACTGTCATTAAAAAATGTGAAAACCCCTTACAGACTCTAAACCTGTAACTCCTTACTAACCAAAAAGATTAGACAGAATTCAGGTTTTATATCAAATGAATCTAATTTGCTACTGGAGCAATCCTGATTGTTACTTTGAATACTGGTATAATACTGACACACTTAGAGAGTTTTCATAGAATCATAGAATGGTTTGGGTTGGAAGGAGCCTTAAAGATCATCTAGCTCCACCCCCTTGCCACGGGTAGGGAATTTTTCTCAGCTGTCCTTGAATTATTCTAGTATAAACAATGAACCAGAAAACTTTTTAAACCAGCTGTTTCACACACTTGGATGTAAATGACCTGACTCTACAGATACTAATGTTATTCGTAGATACCACTGTCACAGAAAAACTTCTGACTTGCATAACACAAGGTCTTACACCTGAAAAGTAGAATACAGAATAGAAATATTTATTGAAACCCTCTAATTTCTTCTATCATCAGTACTGTAACTTTCCTCAACCACAATGAATTTACTCCTCTGCTATATTTTTTTTTTCTAAGTTGTATAAACCCTCCATTAAACTTTGTTCTGCCAATTTTCACTATATTTTTCACTATCATCTTTGAGGAAACACACTTTTAAATGCTTTCATGTATCAGGTCCTCATAAAGAAAGGAGTCAGACCTACAAAAGCTTTCATATCCCATGACAGAAAGCCCAGGAGCTAGTGCTGTATCATTTAATGTACGCAGCCATATTTGGAAATAATTTTTGCATTTGTTAGCCAACTTGAGGTGATCTGGAGGAAAGACAAACTCATTCAATTCTAAAATAGTACATTAATAGATTCCCCAGAACCATTAGTGAACATCCCAGGCAGAAGACAAAGGTACTTTTGAATTGCAAGCAAATAGTCAGTTATAAAATAAAAGGAAAAAAAAAAAAGAGCAAATGCTTCCAAAGACTGCAAGAAGGTAGCGTTCAGGCATAGTTTCTTCAGATGGCTTCATTTCAAAAAATCTAACTAGCACACACATGTTGAAAAAATTTGATTATGTTTCAATATTAAGAAATCTGAAGGAGAAAAAATACCTAGATGGAAGGCAAGTATGCAGCCTCTGCTAGATGCATACATGCCCTTTAATTCATTTGAATAAAATACTTGATGTTGAAAATCATCATTGCAGCAATATGTCTAACTGCATTTCTTTATTTTGCATAACAAAAGAAAACAGGCCCTTAACTCCTACAGATTTACTTCCCAGTGTGTAATCTGAATGTGAACGTATTAAATGAAAAACACTTAAGGATTGAACATAAGGATTATCACTGCGATGACAGTTGTTTCATAAATATATGCCAATATGAAATGCAGGAATGGTCAAGGGTCACTGTTGCCAGTTAACTCATATTTTAGTATAATTTACTTATTGGCTGTTGAACTTTAAATATTATAAGTGCATCCCAAAGTCAATATCTATAACATCAATGAAGCTATCCTGTTAATAATTTCAAGGCTGAAATTAATGAAAATAGGCTAAATGTTTTCCTTTACTTTCTCCAAAATCACTTCTAAATGAATCAATAGAATTAAATAGGTACTACAGTTAAGGAGATATACGGAAATGAGAATACTTTTTAAAGTGCTCATTTTACCACAGATGGAGGGATGGGGGAAGGAAAGAATGGAGGACAAAAATATATTTGAGAATTAAGAAGTTTTCATGCCTTAATTCCTGTTTAACTGGAAGACAATCCGCTGCTGTATATATTAATTAACTCCTTAAAACTGAGCTTTGAAATGATGACTTTCTTCTTATGCTTCCAATTCACGTAGATGAAGCAGGATTATTTCACTGTGGTGGCTGCGTTGGCCTATGTCATTTGCTTTTCAACTAATATCAGAAATAGAGGTAAATGTTTAATTTTTTTTTGTTTGTTTTAAAAATAACTACAGGATAAACATTCTTGTTTCTAGGAACAGTGATCACATTTTCTTATCTCTGTAAGAAGAAATATCAATGCAGTCACATCATACTTTAAGAAAAAAAAAGTACAAAGCTAGATTCACTTTTTCCACAAGAGGTTTAGAAAAAAATTATTAAAGGGCTAAGAAACTATTTTAACATCTTTTCTTGGAAAAGAGAAGGCTCAAATCAACAGCACTAGTTCCTAAGTACATAAAATACTATTGCAAAAACAGGTAAAATTCAAATATTCTCTATGTCCACGGTGGACTGAACAATAATATTAAGTTTGAAGTTGCAACAGGGTATATTCAGTTTGAAATATTTTGCTCAATAACTAAGAGTAAGACTAATCAAATACAGACCTACTTTGCTTCAGAAGCTTGTGGAACCTGTCACAGGCTGCATAACCATCAGGATTTACCTCCAGGCAGGCACAAATAGAGCTTGCATTGGACAAGGGGAAGAGACTGTCCAAAGTTCAAATCATCTTCTAGACCTAGAGGTCTTCTCTGATTATCTGAATGATTTAAAAAACCTGTGGCCATCATATCAAATAATTACAATTAAAATGAAAAATGCAGTTTTCTACTGGATTAAATAATACACCTTCAGGCAGAGTTCTTGCATATATCACATTCTCCAAAAAGTCAAAATCATTGTAAAATTATTTAATTAAAATACATGCAAAATTAGTTAGTAATTCCATAAGAAATTGTGTGTATAAGCAGATTGTGTTATAAGCTAAAAGTTACCATCCATTAGGAAGATATTAAATGTGACAGTGTAAAACATGCTTATGAAGGGACAGAGACACTACTCAAATGTACCAGAGACCTTAAATTATGGACAGCCTTGTCATCATCTAAGAATTTAGGTAATACCAATTCAGGATACCTGGAAAGGAAAAATGTTTCTGAAAACAGACCCTTGGCAACAGCAATCAATTGTGTTAGAGAAGACATGCTGTTTGTGGGAGTCTGGAAACTCAGTCTAAAGAGCAACAACGCTATGCTCTGACTGCCCTGCCTTCACCTTGGCTAGTCACAGTGCAAGTAGAAAAGACAGTGAAGTTAAAAGAATGGAATGCAAATTCCATCTTTAACTTTATTGCCTGTCCAAAAAAAAAGAAGAAAAAAACCTCAAACCAATTTACAATAACAATGACAACAACAACAAAGAAGAACCAATATCTTCATTTCTGCTGAAAAATTATCTCTCTCTTGCCACTTGCATACAATCCTATCCATGTGGCTTGAGACAAAATTCAAAAATGAATGTGCTGTGCACACATGCCCAATACCAGGAGGATGAAGAGGGTAATGAAACACCAAAATATTTTTACTGCAAGCTAAACCTCCCATTCTCCTAGAATGCTTAGTGTTAAGCCAACATCAGATTTCTTGAATGGGGAAAGAAATATTTATGGTGCAGTATTTATACCTTAGTCAAAAGCTTCAACAGGAAGGCAATGAAATTCAAGTTAAATAACGACACAGTTTTGTAGGAAGCCATATGTCTTCTATAATGCCAAACAAAGATGCCAGTAACAGTTAAAGATGCTCTGAATTTTACAGCCAAGCATTACGCAACATCAAAAAGCTAAGAATCTGCTAGCCCAAAAGACTATATTAATCAAGAGGAAGTACAGTGAATAGCAACCTAGGAAGCGTTTCTTATATGATTAAAAAAGAAAAAAAATCAGATAAGTTATAAAGAACAAAATTAAAAGATCAAAAAGAAATGCAGCAAAACTAGAGAGATAATTAAAAAATCCTACAGGGAACTGCAAAATATTAGGCACGAGAATCAGCAAAATATCTAACAAAGTGATAAAGCTGTCAAATTTTTTAAAAAGGATGAAAATAACTACCAACAATGAGGAAGATTTGAGTTATTGGCTATGCTGAGTTATGAAATGTCCTAAGGAAAAGGAAAACACAGAACATCAGTGAATATATCTGTGATTTGTGATGTTCTTGAGTTACAACTTAAAAAAATCAAAATGATGAAATGGCATAGGATGTCTTCCACAAGGACTTAAACAATGGAGTTTCAAAAGAAGAAAGATGGCCACAGCCTCCTCATATAAATTACTGGAGTAAAGAAGTCGGAAATCAGCTCTAGCAGAAAACAGTGAATGCAGCCCAGCAACTATCACTTGCAATGATTTCCAACAGAGTAATATCTTCATGCCTACAAGGTTGACATTTTGAAGACATCAACCTTAAGGCCAAAATCTGCCTTCCAATTTGAAGGTGAATCATATGATAATTGAAAGGACAAGCAATCAAATCTATCTCAGAGTTTACCCCTTCTTGAATTTTGATTCAAATAACAAGTACAACCAAAATAAAAAAAAACACACATTCATCAAATGGTTTGGGCTGGAAGTGATCTTCAAAAATCATCTAGTCCAACCCCCCCTGCCATGGGCAGGAACATCTTCCACTCGATCAGGTTGTTCAAAGCCCTATCCAACCTAATTTTGAACACTTCCAATGATGGATCATCCACTACTTATCTTCTTCCAGTGCCTCACTACATTCATTGTAAACAAATTCTTCCTTATGTCCAATCCAAAATACCCTCTTTCAGTTTAAAACCAATGCCCAATGCTCACTACAGGCCTTGGTAAAAAAGTGTTTCTCTGTCTTTTTTACAAGCTCCCTTTATATGTTGAATGATGTATGGTACAATCTATCTCTTTTCAAGTAAACACAAGTAATGGAAAGACAATCATAATGAAGGCTTATGGTCTGCCCCCCATGAAAAAAAAAAGGCAAAATAAAATACTATTACTCCTTCAAAAACATCTTTGCCCATGCAGGCTGGCGTGCCTTCATTTGCATCTTGAGTTAATAGTTATGAAAAAGCATGGGAGGGTCCCTCATGGAGCCAGTCCCACTGAAGCAGTAAAAAGTATCTCAAGGGCCCCTGTCAAACCTGATGCCCCGCCTAAAGAGGCTTTCTTTTGGATGATACCAAGACACTTGTAGTTGCACACAGAGAAGTAGATACCTTAAGCACCATCCAACAGCCAATTTCTCCTTGACCGTCAAAGTAATTCTGTGTCTTTGAGGAGCACCGTTTGTCACCATTGTATCCAAAATCCAGATAATTATCTCAGTCCTTGTCGCAGTAACGATATTCATAATACTGCTAAAGAATCTGAAAAGAAAAATCTACAAATTGGGGTTTTGCTGTCTACCATTACCATAAGTACATCAAGGATTTGAGTGATGATTTGTGTTTCTCTAGATCAACAGCTTTCCTTATTAGCACACCCATTCCCATCAGTTTCTCTAAAGCCTTTTTAGAAGTGACTGCCATTAAGTAAAGTTATCAACTGATTTAGTTAGGTATTTGACACCGCAGGTCTTCAATGAAACAACCATCATAAGCTTTTCATAGCAAAGAAAATGTATTTTGCTTATGCTATGCCAATTCTTTAAGTTGCTAAAGTGTATTTAATGTTATAAACTGGAGCAAAGGTGACTGCCTCATGGCCATCCTGCAGCCCAGGGGAAGAGTTCGGAGTAAATTCCAATCTTTGCAGCACATGAAAACCAAATAGGCTTCTCCATTCCTAACCTTGGGAGCTTTGACTTTTCACTGCCCATAAACCACTCAAGAAGTACAGCATAGGCATAGTATTTATTGACTCATTTGAACATTTTATTTTGTTTTAATCTTTGAAAATCTCCTTACCCTTTTCAGCATAGTTAGTCACCTTGAAACTGCTTTCACAGAAGGAAGGTTCTTAAACAGAAGGCAGGATCAGCAATCGTGCAGGAATTTTACTGTATCATCAGGGAGTATGAAGTTTGCCACCTCAACTCAAGCTCCCTGGGTTGGCACATGCCTGCAAGACACAGGGTCCTCAGTGCTGCAGGGGATGCACTGCCTGCTTCTGCCTGCAAGCTGCAAGTCCTCCTGGCCAGAGCAGGGGCGAAGAGGTCAGTCTCTTCACTGTGTGGCTGTGCTTGGCACTCTAGAATGTACAGAGCACTTGTTGCTGAGTAAAATACTTCAAGACTGCCATTGGGCATGGCTCAGGAAGATGACACTTCACTTCGTGAGGTTTAATTTGTTCCACGAAAGGTTAAGTCTAATTCTTAGACAGCAGGCTGTACCTTTCCAACTACAGCCCAAAAGACCATGCCACATAAGCATGTTCAAAAGAATCACAGGCAAAAGAAACTCTTATTTTCTGCATCAGCTAGCAACAAGTGTACTTCTACACTTGAAGATTTTTCCGATTTCTGAAGCACTTCATAAAAGCACTCACTACTCTCCTCTGAGCTAAGCAAATATAAGCAGCAGCAACCACTGGCACATACCAACTCAGCACTGGGTCAGGAAAATTATTTCAGAGCAAGTAAAAGCCCTGAAAGGTGGAAGATAAGTCTTCAGTGAAAATTAAATAGATACTTTACTATTTGAATGGTTAAATGAACAATACCTGTCACCAGACAAATTTGGACAGATATTAATAAAATGAATGTCCTGCTAAAGGGGAGGCTTATAATACAGTGCATTTGTTTACTGTGTCTTATCAGTATTACAGTTTCCATAGAAACAGGAGAGAGAAAATTTTAGCCCTGGGCAACAAATTCTAATGATCTTTGGTAAAGAATAATATATATTTTGTGCAAATACAATACATCAGAAAGATTTACACTCAGGTATATGAAGCATTGATAACTAGTCCTAATGGACAGATGCCCATGGCTGTAGATGATTTCCAAGTCTTTATGGTAAGGAAAGAAAGGACCCATCCTTTAACACATGGTATTAATAGTCCACGCCATGCTGGTCCTTCCTCTTCAGCTTTTCAATTTTGTATTGCTTCCTCCAACTGCCCTCCAAATTAGAAGGGGAGCAAAAAGTACGGAAGCGTTTTCAATATATACATGCCTTTCCCTGAAGCTTATCTTTTCCCATACATTTATAATCACCTGCAGCTTAGCCATGATGTAATTTCTTATGCCTTGTGGGCTGATTTCTGTGAGTCACAATTTCCAAATATATTTGTGAAGGTGGTTCATGAATTAAACTTCTGTCAGCTGAAGCCTCCAGCATTGTTCTGCCCATGTTCAGTATGGAGGCTCATGGCTCACAAGTTTTAATGGTACAGTACAGAGGATCAGTCCTTGGTTTATAAAGGACATTCAAGAAGCCATTACATAAGGTTAGAAAAACTGCAAATGCCCCCATGGCTTTTTGTCATCCCATCGCTATTCTTTGGTAAGTTTAGGTTTCCTATATATACCACTAAAAATCGGCAGATGATTCATCTCCAGGGTTTGCTGTCAAATGAGCACAGTTGTGTGTTATGCTTCTTGTAGTTTCCCTGGTACCGTACTCTTACCCTCACTTCCCTGATTTCAAGCTGTGTCCAGATAAGACCTGGGGAACTCTGGGACAGCAGCTTTGGACAACTACATATTCAAACTCCCTCACTTAAGCATTTAACTACCTAAGTCCAGCAAACCAACATATTTTAATAAAGTAAATACAACCTACAAGTGACAACATGCATCTAATCTTGCACAATGACTTTCATAGATATACTGAAATATCTGCCTCCTTTATGGTGAAACATCTCCAATTTCTCTGTTCCTTCCCTGCCCCAATGATCTTCGTGTCAAGAAGGATAAGCTAATGTGTCAGTTTTTGCTGTTCCCAGGCTCTTCCCCTGCTTTTCCCTGCCTAACAGCATCGTTCCTCTTGGCTGGCAGACTAGGAGAGATTCTCTGGAGATACAGCTGGTGTCTTACCCAATGCACAGTCATAACTGAGACGACTAAACCACATGCATGGAAACATTTGCTACCATTTAATCTCAAGCGCAGAGGGTGAAGCACTGCCTCTGGTAATATACTTCTACAATAAGCACCACTAACAGCTTTGAGGATCATATGCATTATTGATGCAGAAATGTTTGATATTTCCCATCGTGACAGAAAGGAGACAAGTGGTTAAATTACTTCCTGTTGTGCATGACTGTAGACATTAGCAGCTGTTATTTATAGCTCCTATAGTATCCCAAAAGGCAGGAGTACCACGTCATACAGCGTTACTACAAATAAAATCATTCTAGCAAAGTAAACCATTTTAAACATAGAGAATATTGCTGTAGAATGGAAAGCATGAACAGCTCAGATGTTCTGATAAAAAATTGTGTGTTTTAGTACTCCTACCCAAGTAGCTAATACAAGAAGGTATAGGAAGGACAGGAAAAACTGTACATTAATAAAGTCAGCTGAAAGAAAAAAGTTACATCTGGAAAAAGTCTCCACCAGTACATGAATGGAAATGGGACGTCCTTTTCCAGAAAATGCACAACTAGAAAGAGAGGTCTGATAGTTTGAGTCATGGAGATGCTTGCATGCTACATCTTTTTTAAACTGTTATTCTATCCTAGAGAGTTAAATACTAGCCCAAAACATGAGGCACACTATGCCAAATCAAGAAGCATGCCTTAGAGCAGGTAAAGATTGTTCAGGCATCTTACGAAAATAAAATTATCTAACACTGTGGGCATCTTAGATACAGAACTCAATTCCCCATACTCTCCCACTCTGTTAGTAAAAAGGGGTGGTGAAGGAGAGTGGGGCAGGTGAAGAAGGACAAAATAAAGCAAACACGAGTTTTATAAAATAGATTTCTTTTCATAAGTTAGCAATGCGAATTCTAGTCCTTTTTTTTTCTAAGTTGCATTCTTTTTCAAGAAAACTTTTATGACAAATTCCATTATTCCCATAAACCTTTAAAAAATGTTTTGCTCTTCAAAACCTTGAAGAGCTTCCACCAAATTGGAGGATAGTGATACAAACGATGTGAATCTGTAATAAAAGACTGGTGGTCACTTCCAACGCTGTTTCAATTGCTTACTTCTCTCAGGACTGGGTGTCTTCAAAGCTCATAAACAGATATCTTTTTAGGATAACAACCTACTTACACAGTTAAATTGCAGTTTAAGGGAAAAGGGAACATAATTCAAGTGTTTAAAAAATGGTAGCAAATAAAACATGTTTATTACTTCTATACTTTGCACAACTGACTTATGTGTGATTAATGCATACCAGTCAAGAGGTCTGTTCTTACTTCAGAGGTGCCTCAAAGTAGCTGGAGAGGCAGGATGCTACTGAAGCGAGGAATGCAGATACTTTTGTGTAGGCACCCCTGAGAGCTTTAAAAGGTAAGGGAATAGTTTCCTTTGGCCCACAGTCAAATTTCTCTAAGGGTAATGAAATATCAGTGTGGTCTACTGAACCCACGTAAAACCAATTAATTCAAGAGTCCTCCAGCATTATAGCTATATTCCTCCGAGACCGATAAGAATTCCCTGTGCTCCTCGCCATTGACTTATAGCTGTTCTAGAAAAACATACTAACATTTTTCCTTACTCACTGTATGAGTAGAAATGTCTGACTTTTGATTTCTCTGCTCAACTACACACTCTTTACCTCTACCCACACACTGCATTGTGTTGGCCAAGACATACCTTTTGGCACTGAACTTCAAAATCATGTTCCTCCGCAAGAGAGTGCCCGTGTGCAGTACACTCACACACTCAGAGCCCCTCAGTCCACGTGATTTACATACTGCCTGGGCAACCGTTTCACAAATAGATGAAAGCACGAAAAAATAAAAATCCTAAACTGTGGCATATAGAAATCAGTCATTCTACATACAGATTTCATTTATCAAGACTTACTCACATTATTAACATGGCCAGTTACCAGAGCTGCCGCAGTTTCTGCGTCTGATGATGCACAGTGCTCTCTTCCTTCAGCAGCTGAGCTGTACACATTGGATTGCTTTACAAAACATTTCAGAAGTAAAGGTCAAGTAAGCTTTCTTGAAAGGGATGCTGTTTTCTGGAGAGAATTTCCTTCCTACACACCTTTAGCTACCAGGACTCTCACGATGTTAGGCAAAGAGACTGCAAACACCCATGCTCACATGTCTGCCTCTAGAATTAAGCTTCACCAAGTCAGAATTCTTTCTTCAGTCCCTGTTCCCCCCACACATATGAGGGTAAGACTGTTGGGGAAGTGCTACTTTACAGCTAATGGTTTACATCTAGACCAGAGAGCACAGGGGTTAGGCAACTCTTGCCTTTCAAGGGAGCATATTTTATCAATCTTGAAACATTTAACGTGACATCTAAACATCAGTGAAGTCCTTTGTTCAGTGTTTTGGTTTTAGACTACATAATTTTGGGTTAAGCAAAACTGTGACTTCTCATAACAGTAATAAGAGGGGAAAAACCCCTCCCTGGATAAGCTAGTGGTAGTAGAAGACCTGGAACTCCAAAAAGGTCTTTGTACTATGCTTGCAACCAACCAGGACACCATGCAAAGACTGAAGCACCAATGCTGTGTGCTGTGATCATGCATTTTACACCACAAGCAGAATGGCACAGAGATCTGTGCCAGCTGGAGCCTTAAAACATTTTTATGCTCACACATATCCAGAATCTTTTAGCTTGTCCAATTATTTTAAGTGGACTAATATGTGTCGATTAGTTTTATAGCTAAAAGTCTTGTTACTAAAGTCTGACATCTTATTGGTCTTGAGATAATAAACTTGACCCCTTTGAAGTATGAGTCTAGACCAAACTGCCTGTATTTTTGCACTCGTAGACACCAGATTTTAGTGGATCAAGATGAACAATCCTAGGTACGTACAGATCCAATAAGGCAAGGCAGTCTTCTGGCTAGTTTGAGATTGAAAGTGTTTTGTTCCTTATTCTAGATAGACATCTAGCAGTACTAAGTCTAAAATGGCCACTGGGTACTGCCACACATCCTTTCATCAGTTTATTCTTTCACAGCCCAGTTCAGTTCTTCCTTCTTAATACTCTTCTGGTGATCCCCAACACCTCTTCAGAGTCATGGTAACAGGTATGGCTTGTAACATCTCCAATAATGAGTTTTATTTCTTTTTGAATTTGCAGAAATTGGCATCATACGCTTATCCAACTAAAAGCAAAATAACCTTGATGCCAAGGTATGAGAACTTCCGGATTAACTAGAAGATTAAGAAACTACTTTTTCTTCCTTTATTTTCTCCCCTCTAATTCCCATTTCCATGGAAACTGGGCTGGAAAGTACCAGCAGGCAGCCTGCAGCTGAACATCTGAATGAGAATGCTCATGTTTAACTCAGCAAGCAGACAGCAGGTGAAGTCTGCAGGAACTGTCTAAAATCTATAGCTACATCTTGAAAGCAAAAGGACAACCTCAGTTGCAGCAAAGAACTTCTAAAGAGGATGATATATCATCCTAGTGAATATTCTTGTGTGGCAGCCGTTGATAATCTGACTTCCTCTTCGATAAAAGACAATATGATAGGAAAAAGTTTCTTTATCACAACGGCACAAGACAAAAATTCATCACAATTAATTTAATACTTCAAAATGTTCAGATGGAAGATAATGTGCTAGTGAATATGGTAAAGATATTTTTGTTACAGGACTTTGTCTTCTGAATACTATGCTGTAACTCCTGTGGAATCAATCTGGCTGCTGTACAGTTCATACACACGCATTGTCAGCCTAGTCCTCTGGATGGCCCTTCATACAAACATCCATTGCATTTCAATAAATATATATATACGTGTTTATAAAAATTAACCAGCAGGTAGCAACGTATTTGCTAGCAATAAAACACATTGGTTTTGAGTACCAATTCACACTCCTTGCATTTTAAAAGCTTATAAGGCAACATAGTTGTAGTTAAAGAAAAAAAGCCATGTTAACTTCTTTATCCAATTTAGTAAAGTTTAGTGCAGGAATTCTATTTAATACCATCTTAGATTTTTCTCTTGTTCAATATTTGGTTTTCAAGCAACAAAAAGAAAAAAAAAACAAGCAAAGGATGAAACATTCCTGTCTTGGGCTGTACTTTACCCAGTGAAGAGATTGGTTATTATTAAATTCCTGCTTTTGTATATAAAGCAATTACCACTCTCTCAAGAAGATATTACTCATTCTTTGCAGAAAGCAGAACATCGGTCACACTTTTTTTCAGTGTAATTTTAGGCAATGCAGTGGACAAAAGAGGATGATTATAATGAAGGATTTAACGTCTTGTGCAAGTTCAATATCAGCACACAAGGGCTGACCTGAAAATGGGTTATGGAGAAACTTGAGATGGCATCAATCTTTTTTCTTTTTTTTTTTTTTCTAAGAGTGTTGCTCAAAGTGTAAGAGAGCTATTTATCAGAATCAAGTCAGCAAGGTAGCTGCAGATGCTCTTCATCGTACCTATGTTCTCCTTCATGATGAGAGGGGAAATTCAAGATTAAAGCGTCAGAGAATGAATCAGCCCAAGAAGCTGCTAGTGACTATTGATTCATTCCTTCCTTTGGGAAAAAATGAGCCCAAATTTGCAGACCACCACATACCAAACTCATGGCTACGATGGAATAGAAGCTGTTTGTGCAATTTCCTCACATGACAGAAAACTAATAATTGTGTATCAAGAGCACAACAGACAGACAAAACACACAGCTATCAGCATCTCTGCAGTGCAACAACGTCCATTTAACACCTGCAGCAATGTAAAAATCATACTGAGTGCCTTCTGTTAAGGAGTTCCTTTATGTTTTATTTCATCAAGTATATTTGCACTCACTTTGAGGATCACTTATTGTACTAGATCATGATACAGGGAGGGATACAGGCCCTGGGACAAACCAAAAATCAAACTCCAAATAATTCACTTTTCTGCTCTAAGACTGCTTAAACACAAAACACACAAAATCATAAGCTTTCAAATATATTTCCTCTTTTTATTTGCATGAAATTTTCTACAGCTAAACAACCCACATGTACTGCCTGAAGAGTTCTATTTCAAGCAAGACTGGAAATAAAAATAAATTTTAAAAATACATACATTTAAATAAAAAGCAACCCAAAGCAGGGTACATTGACTTCTCTGTTTCAAATCTGCATTTCTACCCCTCAATTTTTTATTTTGTTTAGGAATGCCAAAACGTATTGCATTTAATGGCTATCTTCATTTTGAGGGCGGAAACCAAGGGCACTGCTCATACTGCATGAAAGGCTCTCTTATCCATTACCACAAGCAAGAACCTTACTAAGCGGGGAGGAAGGACAGCCTTAGCATCTGCCTAAGGTTTGCAGAAGTGATCCTCCAGTAACGAGAAGGAATTCTGAATTGGCTGAAGATTTCCCAGTAACAGGGGATGGATCATTGCTGGGAAATATTTATAAAGGGAATATGAGCTGACTGCATGTATACACAGAGGGTGGTGGATTTCCATCAAAATTGGTGGGTTATTTGTCCCAGCTGGAGCTGGAGAGACAGAGGGTTATAATTCAAGAAAATAAGCAAGCTTCTCCCCACCAGGTCATTAGGATGTTCACACTGTTTCCCCTTATGATCTTGTTACTGATGCCTGTACAGAGCATGTAGATGCTTTTCTTCCAATTAACTTTATAACCGCTAATGCATCCCAGTTGTTGCTGTCTGGTTGGGAGATGGAAAGAAACTGAGCAGGGCCATCAATACAGTTCTTACAGCATGGTTATGGCATATAAGATAGAAGTGTAGAATAAAGGTGTCTAGCCTGGGATCTTTTGCTTCTTGAGTCATAGAGTATGTGACAAATACAGGTTCTGGATACCAGCTAACACAATAACGAGTACACATTGTGCCAGTGCATGCTATATGAACTTTTAATTAAGTAATGAAAATATCATTAATGGAAAGCCACAAATAAATCAACGCCTAAGAATTGAAACATCACTGTCTGTTAGCAAAGCTTAACGCAAGCAACCTACTAGCTGTATTCAGTGTTTTATTTAGAGAATTAGATCTTGTAAAGGCTTTACATGTTTGAAAATTAGTCATTCTTTAACCTTTGAAACACCTAAACTCATTAAATATGTACCTTCTTCCAAAACTGCATTGCTATGGAATGGCTGAATTACATTTTTTATGCTTCCTTTTGAAAGTCTTTGCAGGATATATTTTTATAGCTAAGTTATAAGCACTGAGAATAACAGCTCATGGTAGAAGTATTAACACACTATCACCACCAGAAGGAGATCACTGCTCCCATGTACCTATCTTTCCATGCATAGCTCTCTTCTCCAGTTTACAAATACAGAATACCAATACTGACAAAGTGTGGTCACTTCAAACTCTTACACAGCATAGGAAGGGACAGTGAGATAGGCAGTTTTCTAGAGTACGGGCAATCCAGGGACATATTACTTCTCAGGCTAATTGCATATATTCCCCAATAATCAAACGTAGGTCTAAAGGGCAGGCAGACAAAAGGATGGCGTGGCAGCACTGGCCCCATTGTTCCCAAGGGTTCATTTCTTTCCCTGGGGTGCAGCTCCAGTGCTGATAGTGTGGAAGAGGCTGATCATGGGAGGCACTCTTCAGTGAGGAGCCCAAGAACACCACACTGCCTACATTTGAACTGTTGAATGGCTATAAGTGAAGAAACTGCTACTGCCTCTCTCCCTTTCACTCATCCTAACTCCCTACAGCATCTTGTTCTTCCCTAATGGTTTTGTCAGTCTCACTACATCGTTCTTCCCCTCTCTCTTCTCCCATCCCTCCACCTAGTCCATTTCTCCTTATCATTCTCTATTTATTAAGAACAACACCCAAGCCTGTGCATTGCTCAGTTGCTCCAAATGTCAATAGCTGAATGCAAACAGACCTACAGCTCACAATCAGGCAATTTTTCTCAGCTCCTTTACTGAGAGTGGAGGTCGACAAGATTATGTATGATGTATACATTTGAATGCAAATAGCACATTCCACATTTACACAAATTTACTGAATTTCATATTTTTAGTTTGGACTAGTTGATTCAGACATAAGGTCTGACAAGACAAAGGTTCATTTAATTTTAAGAGATGCAATTAATCAAACTGTAATTCAGTCATTCTTTTCCTCTAGAATGGAGGTGAAAAATCCCCCATGTCCTGTCTGAACTCTCCATCTTCTCTCTGCTAAGTGTTTAAACATTGTAAATGGGGGAAGTGGGGGGAAATGGAACATAGATATCATTACTTTGCACCTGCTGGCAACTACCCACTATATAGTAGGTAAGGATAAAAAAAAATATACTGCAGCAGTCACACAGAAGCCATAGAACTTACAGATATTTTCACAGATAAGTGTACTTGAGTCGTACAGCAGCTGTTGCATACCAAAGCCTCATAGGTTTCCTCTTCAAAGAGCTTAGTTCAAAGTTTTCGAAACCAAATTTTACATTAGCAAGCTCCTCCCTTCTTTTTTATATCCAAATGAAGGCGCTATTGAAGGTGACTGAGATTTTAGATAAACAGTTTTCTTGATATTGGTTGTAAAGGCATATTATACCCTCTCCAGATAAATGGTCAGTCTTACTGCCCAGCTCCAAGCCATCACTTCATGTAACTGTGGCTTTGATATCTAAATGATACACTACTGTATAAGTTAAGAAGAGTTTGGTTGTCAGTGGAATCTGGTTCAAGTTCTTGTATAACAAATAAAAGGAAAAAAATAATTGGCACAGGATATTAACAAAGGAGCAAACAGACTGGGCTGAGGTCATTATACCAAGTCCAGCTTTAAGGAAATCTTGGAATTATTATGAAGGCTAAAGTCTGTCTGCAATTTGTTCACTAATTATAAACTTTCAAATTCTTGCTGGAAGGGGTGTGTTATTAACTATCTTACTGGAGTACTTCTATTACGTTCACAGTCTAAAATGGAAATCAAATTTTAAATTTCATTTGAACATTGGCAGGTAGCCACAAATCCCACTACAGTTCAACACAGTTGTCAAGTTCTCTGTAATTACCCTTAGTGCAAACTGTGCCTGAAATACAGGTAATAGCAAGCCAAGGAGCAAACTGGTTTATTTTAATGGTACCTACTAGGGGAAAGGGGGATGCAAATTTAAGACACACAAGCAATCACATATATTCTATTTAGAAGATATAGGAAAAAAGCTATATTTTTCCTCCTACTTCTCTGAAATTAGTCTGTCAAATCAGACCCAGAGTTGCATATGTAGTCACTTTCACTCAATTTACAGTATTTTTGAAAGGATTTTAAAACTTCTTTTAAAAGAAATGGGTTTTTTCCTGTAATAAAAGAATGTAAAATTAAATCATGGCTTTCTTCTCTTCCAATATAATTCTCATCAATTTATTTGTTCTTTCCCAAACACATTATTCTAAGTTTCGTCCTGCACAACAACAAGATGTTGTTAGTGATACTGCTTCTGTCTACTCCTTTAGCCTACTCCTTTACTCTGAAAAATAAGCATAGGACAAGCATTTAGTACTTTTGTGAATCAACAGGACCAGACTGCAGACTTCAGTATCAAACCCCTTTTCTTAAAAAAGTTGTAACTTTATAATTAACAACATAGAAAGGCTTCAGAAGTTAATACAAATAACTTTGTAAGTGAAACCTGAGAGCAGCTTCTGCAACTGGGACACCTCCACAATGTTAATAGAATATATAAAATCTTCACATGAAAGCAGGTAATTTAAACAAAACATCCAAGTTAACACCCCCTATAAGATAATTTCAATGACCATAAATAGCAAACAAGACTTCTCTATATAATCCAATTTGTTTTTGTGTTTCTCCAAATCATATTACAATGTTAACTCATTAAGAAAAAAGTTTACCTGTGTTCCTGTCAGGTAAAATACAGCAATGCTTCTGCAGTATGCCAGGCAGAACCTGTAGCAACAAAGAAAAAGGTATTAATGGATATGTATATTTTAATATCATATGAATAAAAGCCAGAGATTGCTGGAAAGCTGCATTTACGGCATCTGATCAAGCTTTGTGCTCTCAAACAGAATCCAAATTAACTATCATGTGATGTAAATATGAATCTTGTTCATTAGGAACTGCAGAGAAGAACCTTGCAAAATTAGCAGCTTACTACCTGCCTGTAAAGTTAGTTTCACATTCTCCCATTGATTACAATATCAAAAGTTGATTAAAAGAACCTAAGACCATAATCAAACACGCTTAACTTAGAAAGACAATATGTTATTGGTCAGTAATACTGCCGTCCCTGATTTCGCACATGTGGCCCTGGGGTTATGGCATCCAGCTTGTTGTAAATCACTCAGGTCCAAATTCCAAAGCACAGCATTTTCCTCTCCACACAGCCAGTTCCAGTGGACAACACAAAACTCGAGAAGCTTGAGTAGGAAACTCAAGGGATCATGGACAGAGAAGATCCCAGTTTTGTGGTTCACAACATCCACCATGGCGCAATGCTGCCAGCAGCCAGTGAGAAATGCTGCAGAAGCTCACCACCACCATTGGCCCTTTTCTACAAGGAGGACCTCATCCTCCTTCACAGATTTACGTACTAAATTTACCAATTTTGGTGCAGACAACCAGCTTTGGTACTCCTACTAACAACAACCTGTACTTAAAGCACCCAATACTTCATTTTAATCTGACTTTTAAATCTAGAATTTGCACCCTGGACAATGATATCAGCATCAGTAAAACTGTAGCTTAAAGTTTAATGGCTTTTCTTTTGCTGTTTCTGAGAAAAAGCCAATTAAAAATCACGCTCTAAGATGGCTTCTTCAAATTTTCCCTTGAAGGTCAACCTGCACCCTTTAAAGTCTGAAATTTAAAGAAAAAAAACCAGTCAGTTTCTACAGACAGCATGCCAGCACCACCACTGTCAGGAAATCCTGGGCTTCCAACCCCTAAGAAGATCCCAAGCACCACCACAGCTGGCATTAAGTTCTGAAAATCCAGGAAGTGAAATATTTTAGGGAATAGAGACATTTTTATTTTTCCCAAAGGCTGCTATTGCTGTTTGGCCAAGATTAATAGCCAGGGATGAGACAGCTCAGACCCAGACATGTACAGCCCCTACAGCAGTGCCACACATCCCCATTCCTCCCTGCAGGACTTTTCCAATACTCGCTTTCAGAATGCCCAGGAGGACGAACACCTCAGCTTGTGTGTCCTCCAGCAGAACAAATTAAAGTCTTAAGAACCTTGCTGCACCCTGCTTCCTCCTGAATGCACCCATGCAGAGGCAGGGCCGTTGCAAAACACTGCTTTTATTGCCATTATTACTTCACGAGTCAGTCTGCGACCAGAAAGCCTCCCTAATAAAAAAGCAATGGGTACAACTGACAGGGATGAGAACAGTGCCCCCACCCAACTCATCTAAATTTTACAGAAGGCACAGCATTTAAATGTAAGTTCTTACAAAAGTAATTCACTTGTTTTGGCATTATTCTAAAGCTAAGCTTGTAGATAAAAAGTAAAACAAAAAAATCTGCTTGCCTTACCCCATTTCATAGGCAGCAGGCAGCTTGTATTTTGGGAAGAATCAATGGCGCAAATAACAATTTTCTGAAAACCACGCTCACCATTCTACAGTGTTTATTGCATTTTAGAATTTTCAAAAATCCAATAATTCTTGGAAGTACAATGTCATATGTACAAATTATAGCATTTTCCTTATGGCCATGGATATAAATAACAGCAGTCTTACAGGCATTGAAAGCATAAAAATTAGAAGCAGAGAACAAAGAAACCCTAAAATGAGCTGAGACAGTCTTTCAAAGCAGTGTAACACAAAGACTGAATTTTAAAAACATATTGTCTTACTCAGACATAAAGTAACATTTAGATCCTCAGAAATCTGTCACATTTTTTTCCCCACATTCATGAACGATGAAGAAGCACTATGAATTTATTATGAGCTCCCCATTAATCAAATTAAGACTGAAATTAAAAGTAGAGACAAAAAAAAAAGCAGGTCTGAAGTCATAAGACAACTTCAATGAAAAAAAAAGCTCTAGAAAATAGTTTACCCTTCCTAGCAGACTGGATATAGATAAGAGAATAGACATATGAAAAAACACAAAAAACATTTATTTGTCCCTTTCCTTCACTCTCTTAAGTGTTAACTAGGCAAACAGTATGGCAAAGTCTTAAACAATGCTTCCTGCTCCCCAGCCCTTTAACATGTTTACCCTGCAAAAAGCCAGTTTCTGGGTGGTAGGAGTTTGATATCAACCTCCCACTTACTTATCTACAGTATACAGATTTTTACACTGTACCCATCTCCATGGTATCCAAGAGCCTTTTCACACTGCTCTCCTCCCACTTTCTCCCCACTTTGTTTCTCTCCTCCCTAGGGAAACTGACAGGAGAATTCCTTAGCAAAACTGTCACCTTTTCCTCTAAAAGCCTCTCCTTTCCCCTGCTGCATTCCTTTCATCCATTTGCATTCTGTAATACCCAGTTTATTCCTTAAAATGCCTAAAATGCCTTACCGGTCTCAGAGATTTCTCTCTAATTTTACAGAAAATCCTTAGATTAATTTTTTCTTTCCTTTTGGTTGTTTGAAATTTACCTACACAGGCAATTTGAGGGAGAATCTTTACCCAAAGCAGACTTGGAGTGGTTTCTGCTGTTGAAATCAAAATATGTGAGCAACCAGAGGGATTTACATGCAGGGGAGAAAAAAAAAGGCAAAAGAGAAAGAGGTTTCAATTATATTAACTGATGATTTAACCTTCAGTTGTTTTATAAGCGCTCAGCTGGGAGTTAAGGCATTGCAATACTAAATTAAAAATGGACTCATAGATGCAGAAACAGAATAAATAATACAGCAGGTGGTATGTCCTTAACATCAAGGTGCTTCCCTAGCAGTAGGCAAATTAGCTTTGGTCGACCATACACAGCTAGACAGTCACGTGTAGCAGGTACACAGTCTTTGCTTATGATGCCTAGCTGAAAGCATCCTCAAATTCAGTGAAAAATACTAACTGTTGTGGTTGGATAATGATTTGGACCTATTTACATTTGCACTGTGCTTAGAGATATAAAAATATATAGCTGTCATAACCAGTGTTCAGATTTTAACCTGTAGCTATACGTAATATAGGTATTCAGAAAGCTCCTCAG
Source organism: Melanocharis versteri (assembly GCA_013397845.1). Taxonomy (NCBI): domain Eukaryota; kingdom Metazoa; phylum Chordata; class Aves; order Passeriformes; family Melanocharitidae; genus Melanocharis; species Melanocharis versteri. Next base: position 651,390 of record VZTG01008112.1, on the reverse strand, counting down.
AGCAGCACAGGATAGTTACATAGCTGGTTTTAGTTTAATAAAGATCATATTTTTATAAGTTTGCTTGGAAACTTTCTTTCAATTTCTTTAAAATAAGACAGAAAAGTCCTTTGAGTGTTCAGTACACAATTTTTTTTTTTCAGGGTGATATTACAAGAACAAGAATTAATTCCTAAAAAAACAATATAAGTTTGGAAAGCACTAGCTTTAAACCCACTAAAAAAATACCCACTTTACAGAGAAGCAGAAATGTGAAGCAAAATAATTATTGTGTGCAAAAAGGCCCCTGTGAAATGGATATCTACTCACTTAAAAGGACCTGCTGCACAAAGATGATCAGGCCTCTCTATGGTACTGAATGATAAAAATGTTTTGCTTTCTACTCCATTTATAATTGGACTGCTAAAATAGCCATAGAAAGTGAGCTAGATACTATTTTTCCTTCTCCATTTACATTTTTTCTGCTGAAAATTAAGTCAACTGAAAATGAATGTTTCACAGGTCCAAATTTACAGAACACCCAACTCAGGAGTCCAAGTGCTCGATAAGTGGAATTTAAGGCAGAAGTTAACATAGATTCATACTGTGATTTGTAACTTGCCAGAAGGAAAGAAGCTCAACTTGAATTTCAGGTCCAAGATGAGACAATATTGTTCTGTTTTTTACATCCGAGAAATCCAGTGAACCCCAAGACTAGAAAGTAAGAACATACCCTTTTAGGCATGTCAGCCACACAGGTGCTGTTTGTGGCCCTTGTGGTCATGTTCAACAATTTCCAAAGACTGCCTCTGGGAGACCCCCCTATGCTCCAAACCTCTCTCCCCAGAAAACGATTACAATTAGCATGTGAGGCATTTTTATTGCAAGAATATGGTAACACTCAGGAAGAAAATGTGTCAAAAACAACCTGGGAAAATCCATACCAATTTATAAAATTTCACAGAAGAGAGATTTCAGAATTCGAGCTTTACTCATACACTGATGGTTGAAAAGAAATGGTCCGTGGGCAGCCAACCACCAAGGGTGCCTTGCATCTTCTATGGAAGCAGTACAGTACTGGAGACAATTCGGGTTAGATATTGGGGTGTGATCCAGTGAGTTCCTATCTTTTTGTCTTTCAAATGTTGTCTCACTTCTTTGGAAAAGATAAGCACCTCCTAGACCCTGCTACCTGCACTGCTCTGTGCTAAGCACTGCTGCCTTCCTCACATCCGCACAAGCCTCATGGAATGAATTTTGACTGTTTTCATTAGAAGGATCATATCCATTCTATCTCTGTATTTGCTTTTCTTTATATTTGCCTCAAGGCTTTTGTTTTAGGAAAAATTTCTTTGTCAGCTACTACAGAGAGGTTTTGGAATAATGTTTGTAACTAGTCTTAAACCACTGGAAATTCTGTGTTCATACTCCCCTGAATGTCTTTTTTCGCCTCCTGTTATTAAAGGGGCAGATTATATTTTTGTTTTCATTTGTATTATTGTATTATTGTGTTATTATTTCATTTCCATCTATTTTGGGCTTCATACCTGAGGATTTTAGATGTCTCTGTCCCATTGGCACTGTTGAAGGAGGAGGAACCTCTCTGGAACCTATTCACTGGTGCTTCTTAAGCAGCAAATAAGCATTTGGGATTTGGCTGCTCACAGCCAAATCTGGCAGGTCTGTAAAGGTATCTGACTTCAGCCAGGGTGTTAAAAGTAGGCAAGGTTTCCTGTTCATAAGCTGTTGGGTGATACAAACCATCATAAATCAAAGGCTTATCATTACAGCATTACCATAATTCTTTCTGAGCAGATGGGCTCATGCAGGACAAGGAGGAATGGTTTTAAAATAAAAGTGGAGACATTTAGATGAGATATTAGGAAGAAATTCTTTACTCAGAGGGTGATGAGGCACTGGAACAGGTTGCCCAGAGAAGTTGTGGATGCTCCTTCCCTGAAAGTGTGCAAGGTCAGGTTGGATGGGGCTTTGAACACCAACCTACTCTAGTGGAAGGTGTCCCTTCCTACGGCAAGTAGGTTGGAACTAGATGATCTTTTCGGTCCCTTCTAACCCAAGTTATTCTACAATTCTGTGATGATTCTATGCAACCAGGTGGTGAAGTGCTGCACCAAGGCTGCTTGCCTTCAGCTTTCTAACAATATGCAGTTGGTTCAACCTACCAAAGCCAAATCTGAGCTTCCCACCACTCCCACAAGCATAATTATATTTGGTTAAGCTTTTTAAGGGGTATCCAGGGAGTGTATCAACAAATACCAGTTATCAATTCTGTTCCTGTAAGAATTCAAAAGATAACCTCATTACCAGTGTGTCTCTTCTGTGTCTCAGCTATAGCTGTTATTGATACAACCTACACCAGCATCAGCACCAGTTAGTTCCAAGTTACTCCTAAAATCAGTTCTTGAAATATCTAGCTCTGGCAGAAGAGAGCATCAGGACCAGTGGCACCTGCCCTCCCAGGGCTTACGCCAAAACTATGTGTTCCCTGTCAGAGCAACACAGACCCCACTTGCAATGGCAAAGCTGGCCCAAGTAGAACATATTAAGACTTGATTTTTTTTTTTTGGTCTGTCTGGTACTGCTGGAAAAAGTAGAGATTTTGCAAGACCTTTCAATCATTCCCCGCGAGCTGTCAGTTCCTCTGCCCTCCCAAGGAAACAACCTTTCCTCTTAGCTCCTGATGAGATGCACCCTGCTGCAAAGGCAGCCTGTGCCAAAATGTCTCCCACCCACGGCAATGTGAGTGAGAAGCCAGTCTTGTCAGTTCATTTCATTGTATTCTGATGACATGGCCCAGACTTGTCCAATTATGTTTCCTCAAGATTTTACTAGATTGCTATTGTCCAATATCCAATTTCACATATACACTGACGAACATCCAATATCCAGTTTCACATATACACTGGTGTTTTAATTCCTTTTTCCAAAAGCTAATTTAATGTCAAAACAGAACTCGCTAACGATTCATCTGCTTTGTGGGGTTTTTAGTAAAAGTATTTTCTTTTATCATCCTCTGCCTTAGCCACCATTCCCAATTAGTTATCAAGAACATAAATAAAACATGATGATTTTGTGGAAAGGAGAAGTTACAATGAAAATAAATAAAACATGTTTGCCATATATCACTTTGGCATTGTATCAATGTATTTATCATCGCACACCTTATCACATTTAAATACGTATATTGTGTCCTTTTCATTTTGACTAAAAGCAAATGTTAAAGAAGATGAATTTAAAAAATAGTCTGAAAATATTACAATATCCATACTGATACGTGTTCTTTCAGATTGTATTACATCTCAAAAAATACAACTTCTCTACAACCCTTTCCATGATTAAAGGAAGTACTGACAGCAACAATAGAAGCAACATTTCCTTAGCAGAGTTTTCAACAAAAGGTGACAGACATTTAAGTAATGAGGAAATCATTGACTGCATTATCCGTTTTTTATATCTCAATCTAAACTAAATAAGAGAATGTATTTCCAGAAGAGAGGATATAGTGCTACAATAACCCCCACTGCAATTGGCTTCATAACTCCTTCTATCCAGTCACCATGACAAGTTAAGCTGAAACACAGGCTTGATAATTTTTTGATGACCCAGGAAAGAAAACATGATAACCATTATGACACTTTGCAGAGTAACGTTAGCATGAACCTGCATTAGCATGAACTAATTAGAATTGCCCTATTAATAACATGTACTTATAAACATGAATCTTTTAGAAGTTATCCTCTAAAGTATAATCCACACTGCTTTCATAAGAATATAATATACAGACTAAATAGAGTAACTAAACAAGCCTGAGGGGAAAAAAACCTATGCAGACTGGAATTAGCCCTGAAGTGATTCAAAATAATACCTTAAGACAGTCTTTTCATACTTAATACTTACTTAATAGTAGGAAAATAAGTGGTGGTACTGGCAACAGCCACAAACCCTATTTATTTCTAACTTCCTTTTCAGTATTTAGACACTTAGGGAACACTACATCAGCAAGAGCAAAAAGCTCTTTTATATCTTTCATTTGTCAGAAATTTACACTTGACTGACAGAACAAGACTTTGCTGCGGTGATACATATACTTGTGACCTCTGGGTCCAATTACCTTAATTGGCAGCTCTTACAAGAGATTCCATAAATTATTTAAGATGCCTCAGACTAAACACTAAACAGCATGATAAATACAGGTCCATTTGGAACTCTTCACTTTGTTGTTCAAATAATTGCACCATTGCAACATTGTCCAAAACTATGCCTTCAAAAATCTGGAACAAGGAATGTCAAAGTCCTCTGAAGCTGAGAAACGATGATGCTCTCAAAGTGCTCTGAATCTGAGAGATGATGATGTGATCCTTCCCAGACTAACATTGCTGGGAGGAAGAGGCCAAGACTTTTCAGTTGATGTTTTAATTACTTTTTCCAAAAGCAAATGAATAGGAGGATAAACTTCAGGAAAAAACCAACTGCATTTTCAACTTTCTTTCAGGAGAAGCCTTCCTAAGTATCTCATTATCTGATTAACAGCAGGCTGACCATGAACCAGTGTGCCCCCATGGCCAAGAGGGTCAATGGCATCCTGTCCTGTATCAAGAATAGTATGGCCAGCAGGACTGACCATTCTTCCCCTGAAGTTGGCACTGGTCAGGCCACACCTTGAGTTCTTTGTCCAGTTCTGGGCCCCCCAGTTTAGGAAGCATGTTGAGGCGCTGAAGCATGTCCAGAGAAGGGCAAAAAGGCTGGTGAAATGTCCGAAGCATAAGTCTTATGAGGAGCGGCTGAGGAAGCAGGGGTTGTTTAGCCTGGAGAAAAGAGGCTCAGGGGAGACCTTATCATTCTCTACAACCGCCTGAAAGGAGGCTGCAGCCAGGTGGTGTTGGGGTGCGTCCCCCCGCCACCTTCTTGTTCCCATAACCCCCCTGTTCCCGCCATACAGGGACGGCGTCCCCGCCCCTGCTCATCGGTATATATTGTGCTGTCGAGCCCCGCTNCAGGCGTCTGGGAGCGAGCCCTTGAACTGCCTCCCGCAGACTAAAGCGGCGGCTGACCATCTCACGAGCCACTGCAAAGATCCTGCCGTTTCTCTCTGGAAGAGAGAACACAACAAGGTGGGGGTCGGCCTTTTCTCCCAGGCAAACAGTGACAGGACAAGAGGACACAGTCTTAAGCTGCACCAGGGGAGGTTTAGGTTGGGCATTTGGAAGAAGTTCTTCACAGAAAGGGTCATTGGGCATTGCGATGGGCTGCCCAGGGAGGATGTGGAGTCAGTCCCTGGAGGTGTTTAAGAAAAGACTGGATGTGGCACTCTGTGCCATGGTCTAGTTGGCAAGGTGGTGTTAGGTCATAGGTTGGACCCAATGATGTCAAAGGTCTTTTTCAACCTACTTGATCCTGTGATTCTGTGATCAGATATACAGCCATTGCACACATTTAGCAACCAACATAAACAATTTCACTTTCCTGAGACTGTACCCGAGAAACAAGTTTTGGTGTAAAATAGAAATCACGAACATTTCTTCTTTCTCTTACCACCATGAGCAGCAGTGGCATCTCCTACCTAATGGCAATAGCCTAGATGCAAGATATCCTGTCTCTGGAGTGATAGGATCATGTGGATCATGCGCACAGAAATAACTGCGGCAGATCACAATAGTCCAAAGGTCAGTCACAACTTTCCACAGAGACTGCAGAGGTAAGAACCCAAGCTTCATCTTGTGCTGAAGAAGGGATGGCCGGGCCAGCTGTCTCAGGAGTTTGCTGCTTGCCTGGAGCCCAGGTCCTGAATGTCCTACAGCACTCGCAGAGGTTCACACCGCCGCTGCATTACACCCCTGAGCTGCACGTCCAGGAGGATCAAGGAGGGGAACACTTCAGTTAACTGGATATAGCAAATCCGTGCAGCTGGATAGAACACATCCAAGCGGTCCGAGGGTGATGACTGTGAGTCCCCTCTCTGTCAGTTTTGGAATGTGGTCACCTTCTCAGAGTAAGAGGTAGGGGGATCCTAAGAAAGAGAAGAGAAGGCTAAAGACAGGCTAGAGATTTTTCTCCTGTGGAATCTTCATCCTTGAAGATTTTCAAAACTCAGATGAAAGAGCCCTGAGAAACCTGCTCTAACTTTGAAAGTAGCCTGCACTGAGCAGAGGCTTGGACTTGATGATCTCTCGAAGTCTCTTCCAACCTAAGTTATTCCGCAATTTCAATATATTAGATTTAATGTCCTGATACAGTCAAATATCACAGTAAAATATAAGATTAAAATGCATCAGTTCCTCCATCCTCCTTCAAATATAGTTGTAATTGACATATGCAATTTCTATTTGTACTAGTGAATCTTAAATTTGAATAGTGAGTACATTTACATCCACTTGCAAAACCTAAAAGCCTTATAGAAGCATAGCAACTTTAGAAGGCAGCTAAAGACAGGTATTCCCTCAGAAGTTACTAGTCACTCCAGGGCTGTAATTATTTAATTCACGGGAGAGTAAGGTGTGGAGAGTTACTTGGCCCAGGAAGTTGCTTATGAAATCTTAACTGAGTTGCTATGATTTATATTTAAGCATCTGTACTGAGTCTGACTGAGGCAAAGCTCACAGCCCTCACAGTGCTGTGCTTTGCATTGGTGGCTGAACGGGTGTTGATAACAGAGCAGTGTTTTGGCTACTGCCGAGCAGTGCTGTCCCTCTGACATTCCTTCCCCCACCAGGGGGGCTGGGGGTGGGCAAGATCCTGGGAGGGGACACAAGCAAGCCAGCTGACCCAAATTAGCCAGAGGGATATTCCATACCATATGATTCCATACCATAAGATACATAAGCTAAGGGAGAGAGGAGGAAGACGGGGCATTCGTGATCTTTCATTGTTTTCCTCCCGGAGGAATCATTACACATGCTGAAGCTCTGCTTCCCAGGAAGTGTTGAAACATCCCTGCTGATGGGAAGTAGAGATTGACTTTTCCCTTTGCTTATGTGTACACAGACTCTCGCTTATTTCTTTCTTTCACTGTAGCAAAAACTGCCTTACCTCACCCACTGGTTGTTCTCCATCTTATTCGCTCCCCTGTCCCATTTGGAAAGGGAGTGATAGGGCAGCTTAGTGGGCACCTGGCACCCAGCCAAGGTCAACCTGCTACGGCATCTGATCAAATTTTGAGCAAATACAAATTCTAGAGTTTGCTATATATATATTGGAGCAGAACAAACATCTTCATTTTCACTCTCTAGAATACAAAACAAAGTAAAAACAGCTCCTTTTCTTCCCCCTGCACTACACTATTAAGATACAAAAGATGTGTGGGCAGGCCTTGCAATGCCTAGACAGCAAAGTCTCCTAGCTGGAGAGGATGGTATTACAGTGGTAGGAATAACCCCTCCTCAGGGAAAAGGACATCTTGGTATTACTCTTGTCACTGCAATACCCCAAGGGTACACACCAAAAAGGTGCAGGTAAAAGTCAGTATAGAGCAAGGCTGCAGGAAATCACAGCAAATGCTTTCAGGTTGGGGAATTTTAAGCCCTTTAGCTGATAGGTCCTGGCTACCTCCCCGCACTTGTCACTCACCTGACAGACTGTCAGCACACACACACACTATGCACTGCAGATACCACTGTCACCGTCCCTGACAGAGATTTCTCTTCTATTTCTCCTGAGTAGATGTCATAGTCCTCCTTATGGGTCAATTTGGACCCTACATGCCTATCTCCTCCTTCCACAGGCCTGAATCCCTGCCAGGCAGAGCTGAGCTGGGCTGCAATAGCCTGCAGCACACCTGCACGGAGGAAAAAAACCCTCCTCTCTCAGGAACAGTCTCCAGCGAGCACACCAAAACCAGTGCTGGAGAAGTGGAGGTGCCCCACCATAAGGTAGAGGGCTGGACCTGGTGGCACCAACCTGTACCATGCCCCGGTACCTCACTGGGCAGCACTTGACTTCTCAAAGGTTTTGTTAGAGATGTGAGATGCTTTCTTGCTTCTGTCTCTCCCACACACCATTAACAAAACCAGCCACAGCTTGGGCCCTCTCAGGTTTTAGTCTGGGAGAGTATTGGGAAATATGTTTTTATTGTGGCTTATTGCAAGAAATCTTTTTAATGCACAGTGTCAAAAAATTATGTGATTCAAAAGCACAGATTATTGAAATAATAGTAATATATATAAGGCAAATACCAGGGAATATCAAGTGGTATTTCTCCTTGCTGCTCTGGAATTGTACTTAAGATTTATGTGTGAAGCACATGGATTTTAAATATTTTGATGCCTGTACTTGCACTGCAGAAGCAAATCCATTAAACATGTAAAATACAGTAACAGTTCTTCTGTGCATCTTTGTTGGAAAGAAACTAATCGTCATTAAAAATTAAAGTTTATGGTTTTGTGCTAGGACTTGGCAACAAAACTCTCCCAATGGCCTGCTTTATTCTATTGTGTAGGAGTCACATAGATACAAAGACATTCAGTTAAAAAATTATGAACAAGGTGAGAAAGGATGTTTTAAGTATAAAAGTTACCATAACAAAAATAAAAAAGGAAGAATCCTAACTGTTTACCTGCATTTATGGTGCTGGTATCACAGATCTTTCCTGCTGTGACACGAACTCGTACCAGAAGTTGTGAATCATGATTTCAACTATCCAGGAAGTTACTTAATGGTTTATAATTTATTAGTAGCTTAGCTATGATATATGGTTGCTTCTAGAAGCTATTTGATAAATCAAATTTCAAATTTATTAATAGCAAAAAATAGACATCACCTATATAAGTGGGGGAAACTGAAGTCTCCACTGTGTAAGGACCAGAGTCTGTAAATATTACTTGGTATAACATGTCAAACAAGGCTTTTATACGTTTGTCACTTTGGAGAAGTTGAGACTCTAGACATAAGTAGCAGTCTGTCATTGGTGGGAGAACCACCGAGATGAATCAGATGTCTGATATTTCATCTTGCCATTTTCCCTGCCCGGGTGAAAGTTGCCCTGAAAACTGGGAACCAGGCATAATTTTTCCAACAGCTGCTTGTTGTTCTATGTAAGTCAAGTCCATTTAGTCAACTTTTGGCCCAATACATAAACTGAAGTAGCAGCACACTACAGAATTCATGCATATGCAGAACTGGGACATTTCACTCCTGATGGACAACCGCAAGTGGCAGCAGAAAACCAGAGAAGGATGGATTATTTTTAGGAATACTTATTTCATAGATTTAGGCTATACAATTCTTTCATGCAAAGAGAACAAACAGAGAAGGATGCCTGTGCCTCATTCATGCCCTTGGCAATGTTTGATAGCACAGGGGGATATAGATTTCAGAACATAAAGTGACTACCCACACGTCCTTCCCCAATGAGCAGGCATTCTTATGGAAATAATAGCTTTCTCTTTAAGACAGAAATATTACCCATGTTTCATTCAATGTTGAACAATAGGATAGTTTATTGCAAGCCCCAGTCATCTGGAGAGATTTTGTTGAAGGTGGGATAAAACAAGGATAGGTCTCAGTAAGCCGGTTATAATTTTTTCAGTACCAGTTAAACAGTTATGCTTCTGGTGGCGATTTTTAAGGAAGGAGATCATCATTTGTGCAGTCAGTTTTTGAGAATACAAAATTGGAAGAGTAGTAGGGCAGTTTTAACCTGTGAGCTGATGATACCACACTGTTATAACTATGTAGCTTCAATACGTTGCTCTAATCTTTGATCAGTTGAGTGTGTATACACCACTAGGTGACCCAAAGATGCACACAGAGAAAGGGTATTTTTGATGTCTATTAAGGTGGAAAGATGGATGTAAAACACACAAATATGCCTGTTTCTCTGCAGTTGATGCTCCTCCAGTGCAGTGGGAGGAGTCAGGGGAGCCTGAGGAATCCCCAGGAGTATTACAAAGCTGGCAGTCATAAAATACCTGATACACTCTTGGGGATAGTCTTAAACTGAGCACTGGAGATGACAGTGCTGTCTCACCTCTTGAGAGACAGGCAACAGAGGCACAGCTTATCTACAATATGGGAGATTGAGCTGCAAGCCAAATATCTGCCAGAGATGGGAGAATCTTATCTTTTAAAAGACTGCCATAAGCAGTTATTGTGACATAACATTCATCTTCTCTGATGAAGATTTTCTTCATTTTGCACAGTTAGAAAAATGCTACTAATGTTACTCAGACCACAAAGGGCTCTAAAATTTAGCTGTCACAGGTCTTGCAAAAAAAAAAAAAAATTTCCTGCCTCTTTGGTAACACTCATTTAAGTATTTTGTACAAAGCAGAATTATCTTCATAGAAAAATGTCCCCAGTTTTAGAGCACTGGAGTAGGTACAAACTCTGAAATTAATCAGAGGAATATCTGGATCCGTGCCGACAACATCCCAGGACAACACACTAAGTACTCCCCTATAAAGAAATTATTAACAATTCCACTTTTCTTCAGCTCTCTGTGTTTTGGGGGTTTCGTAAGACTTGCAAGAGGTAGTGAGTCTGTACAGAGTTAGCTAGTTCTCTAACCAAGACAAATTTTTTACATTTTTTTTATGGTGCTTCTAGAGTTTTCATTTACTATCAGAGAAATAAGCACAAGAACTGGTGGAAGGGTACAGGAACATTGTTTTGTTGGTAAATGTATATGTGGAATGACCTTTTATGTATCCATATCCTTAACTACAAGCTAAAATAAATGTCGTTTTAGAGGCATTTTTTTTTCTTTCTGTCTTGACTATCAAATTGAAAATAGATTGTTTTCAGCTTGTTTGTTTTTAATTCTTCATTTCATGTTGCTTTCAAGGAAATGTCACCTCTCATGAACAAAAGGTTAAGTCACGCAATGCTGAACTATATAATCAGTCTGCTTGACAAGCCTAGGCTGCTGAAAATATTAAAGAATGAGCACCCAACTAGTAGACAAGCCATCTCCACTGACATAATTTCCTTTCTCGGTGTTTTAATTGTTCTCATGGGTCATCCCATCTTCCTACACATCAGCATTGATGTTACCTCATGACTGGTAAACGACAGCAATTTATTTTTTTCAAACCAGAATGTAGGAGTAGTAATGAAATTTCCCAAGTCTGTCCCAGTTGCACTGGTGTGATGAAAGACTAAAGAGCTCTGTCATTCAGCATTTGTATTGCTTATTCTAGCCAAAATGCTATTAAAAATGCTAGCAAAAATGTTATGACACAGACAAGATTCCAAAGTATAAGTGGCCTGTTTATTTACACAAATATTCTGTACAACTAACGCAATATCCCACTGAATTTCAGACTGCCTTAGATTGATGAGTTTTTGTTATTCAAACACGCAAAAAGCCATGAGGTAACTGCAGCTAATTTGCTGTTTGGAGTGCTTGGAGAAAGCGGCTATTCGTTTTGTGGCTCTCATTTAAACATCAAGAGAAGATATTGTGATCTGTGAACTAGAACAGAAACATTATTGTTATGTGACATAGTGCGGAAATTCATATCAATGCAAATGTTGGGGGGAAAGTGTTAAATAAAATAAACTACTACTTCAATAGCTGTGGGTATTTTCCTTTGCCCCATCTTCAGGAAAGGATGATCCTTTAAATTCCATACTGATTTTTGTGGCAGATAAGTAAATGCTTTATACCTTTCAAAGGTGACCTGCTATTTGCTGCCCATAGTTTTTCATATTTAAAATAACGAGACCAGGAAGAATAGCAAAATTATGTACATGATCATAGAATGCAATATTTTTTACACTGTATTACTGATGAAAATATGTTTGAAGACCTTCTTTGTATTCACTTGTTTAAACAAATAATTAATTCATGCTGTAGCCTCTTCAAATGCATGGATATGACATGGTCTACTCTTGATCACAAAGAAAATAGCATGAATGCTGGTCCACTCTGCAGCGCTGGGTTCCTCACTGACACGTACTGTGTGCTTGTCACTCTTCATAACTATGAATTCGAACAATTGGAAATGGGAAACAGACACTTGGCATTCTTTGCTGGAAATCAGACATTAAAAAACATGGAAAACTGAAAGTCTGAATGTGATTACAGATTTAACAACAAGCATCGGGGGTGAAAAAATGTAATAAGCCTTTGTTTAAGGTATCAGCAGAATAAGGCCAGAACAGTGTAAGAGTCACAAAAAATTACATATAACTTGAGGAAACAGAACAAAATAGCATTAATTGGCCTCAAAATAATAAAATAAATACTCCAGGGGTCATGTGTGTTTGCTGTTTGACTTGGCACACAGATGCTTATTACAGTATATTATTTTGTTGTGATTAATATCCATTCACAAGTCAAGCCCTGATTCAGCAGTATGTCCACATTTAATCACATGCTGACCTGAAAAATATACTTTAGAATTTGTTGGGTTGCAGCATAGACATAATTACTACTAAATCTACTATTAAATTAATAAAGATTTAAATTAGTGAATCTAATAATATTTGCTACATACAGGTTTGGGTCATAACTTCAAAACTAATGAGTATTTCAGCTGAAAAATTTAACACAGGAGTACATAATACAAAAGGTAAACAATGCCCCCATTTGCTACCATTGCATATGCATCGATAGCTATGATCCCATGCAGTTTATACATTTGGCACTCCCTGCATCACATTGTACATCCCTGTACAGCCTGTCCTGCTGTAGCCCTGAGCATGGTTTATTACACCTGTGACATTTTTGGAGCCTTTTGCTGAGAAAGAGAAATACCAGACTGGACACCAGAAGAATACAATAATTGTCTACTGGTTGGCTTGGTCAATATCTTTATGTTTTAGTGCCTCAGGGTAAAATTCATCCTTCAGGCACGGCTTTGAGAAAAGAGTAAGGAAAAGTTTCTGAAGCAGAAGCAGTCCCATGAGGATGCTCCACAACTCTGGAACTGCACCAACAGCAAGACTTCTGCTGACTCAGCTACACTGGAGCAGGTGGGTTTGGAATAAGAGCATAGGCTTTGCCAAGGGTATAAAGGAAAGCAGGAATATAAAGTGTATGTTCCCATATATGTGTTTATAGTTTTTATTCTGAAGTTTTTTTACTAAAGTAAAAAACAAGGGGAAAGAAGTTGTAATTAACTTATTTATCATTTTTAGACTAATGTTAGTTATATTGAATAATGTAACTAATGCAAATGTAATTTGGCCCTACTCTGAAGAGTTACAACAACATAGGAAATGAAGAACAGCAAATAAAACCTGCAGCACCATTCTTGGGATCTGAGAAAAAATGCTTTGTTCCCTGCTGCTTCACCCTGCACCACAAGCCCAAAAAAATTAAAAAAAAAATTTAAAAATGCTGTAAAGATCAGATAATTCAATGGTCAAACTTGGCTCTACTAAGTGATGCAAAACAGTCTTTACCAAAACCAACTAGAGCACAAACATTAATCTAAATGGTTCAAAGTAACCCAGTAGTCTTTCACAGTAAAAGTACTTTACTGTTGACATTTGTTACAGTAACAGCCAGTAATAATAACCTTTTGTTCTTCGAGTTTACACGGGAATTTTGGATTTATGATGGGGAAAGATACTACAACAGACTAGTGGTGGGTTTTTTTCAAAGGGAGGTGATTAGGTGAACCAGAGAAGCACATAAAATGCAAATGCACAACATAAAACACCAGAATTTTTCATGCTGATATTTCATGTGTTTTTTCCAAACATGTAATTATCTTATATATTTCCATATACACCTTTACATTTAACACAGTATCCCAGATATGTTATTCAATATACCCTAAAAATAGTAGTGTAAATAGACAAAACAGTAATTCCTCCATCTTCCCACATTTTTTAACTGATTAGACAACATTATAGCTTTCACAGAAGCAAATACTATAATTAAGTCTATCAATTCCATTACAACTTCACTATTTTCACCTGCTCATCCTCCTTCTCCAGAATTATCCTTCTGTAGCTCCATTCATCCAAAATAGCATTTGGAATGTATCATTGTAATTCGTGGCTTATCGTGAATGCTGTTTTTAGAAAGTCCACTAAAAACATGTTCCTCCCTGTGAATTGGGTGTACAGGATAAAAGAAAACAAAGAGGGGCTCACATGCAGCCTTGGGGATGGTCTGCCTTGGGAAGGCTGCAGTGTTCCTGCTCCTCGATACCCACAGTGTCCTTGTTGCAGAAGTCCCGCCTGCATGGGAGGAAGCTCAGCTATCAGAGCACGCAGCAGCTCCGACAGGCCCTATTTGCAGCACAGAGAGCTGGGAGGTGACTAAAAGCCATGAGATGAGGCCATGCTGCTGCCAGCAGAAGAGGCTGTCCACTCCTGCCTAGGCACCTTCTCATATGCTCATTTGGCTGCTTATCCCACCCGAGGCCAAGCCCATACAGTTCACTGAGCTGGCAGAAAACAAATCCTGAAAAAAAGAGTTTTTAAAAAGTTAATTTCTGCTGGCATATTGAACTAGATCCTGGCTTCAGAGAGAGAGCAGAACAGTGTGCACACCCAGGGATGAGTGGGACATGAGGCAGAGCAGAGCACCCTCATTTATGTCAGCAGGACCAGAGGCTTGAGAGAGAGGAGGCCAGTGCTCTCTTCTGAGCCCACCCTGAGTTAACCAACCATCGATCTCAACAGTAAACAGTTTTCTTAGATGTTTGAAAGTTAAGCCAAGCCCTTTAGAGAGGACAGGTCCAGAACTGAGGGGTCAATAATCTCAGTGGGAGGGTGAGGACAGCAGGCAGGCAGAAGCCGACCAGGGCAGGAAACCCCTGCCTGTCTGAGCTGATTCACAAGAGCACCTCTTTCTCTCGAGAGAAAGTTAAGAGAGGTTAAACTTAAAACATCAAGATGCAACAGGAAGGGTAAATAGTTACTTTGTGAGAATTGGAGACTAGAGTTAGCAGAATTTTCAGCAGAAACTTTTTACTCAGTGCCATGAAAAGCAGCAACCGGATCCAATGGCATCAAACACCACTAGGATGAACCCACATCAGAGTCCTCACACAGTCAGCTATACTTTGATGGGTACATAGGTCGTTTCTCAAACTACTGATATAACCAATAGCAATGGATTTTCAAAAATTTCAAACTAAAAATCAAGTTTCCAGTGAATTGCCTTCCCCCAGTACTAAGGCTGTCATTTTTCCTTAAAACACACCTGGATTTTTTCAGTCCCTCAGGACAGTGAAACTACTCTGCATGAATGATTCCTTCATGTGAAAAATTATCTTATGATTCGTAAGCATAAATGGAGTTGGGAAGTTATGTCTGACAAAGAGGATGTCCCTCATGAGACTGCCAAAGGAATTTATATGCAGTTTATGAAATGTGGGTGATGTTATAAAACTGTTGTGCCACTGTAAGCCTTTATGTATGTGAAGTCTGCTATTTGTGGTAGTGTTTCTGTCATTTAGCTCCCAGTTCAGAGACAGTGAGCGAACGGTTACATAGAGAAGACATACCCAATAGGTGAGACAGTCGAGAAACACAGGACAGGATAAGGACTTGGCATGACTTGTTAAAGCAGCTCCCTGCTTTTTAATTTAGAGAGAACATTTGAGGCAGAGAAATTTCCCTGGATGACTTCCAGATTTTGGTTGGTGACCATCTAAATAAAAATAACCAAGGTAGTGCTGGAAGCAGGGATCAGAACTACATGCCTTTCCTCCCGGAGGAGAGCCCTGAACAGACAGAAAAATCTCCTTATCTTCTCCTGGAGAGTAACTGAATTTCAAAAGAAACAGAGTGCAGGGTTTTTGTTCTCTAAAACGACCCATAAAAGTTACAAGATTTATTATGACTCATGTTTATCCCTCCAAGGGCTGAAAATAAGACTTCTTCAGCTTCCAGGGACAGAAGCAACTTTGAACTAAGCTGGGGCTTAGATATACCCTGTGACTTCAGCTCCCAGAGACAGTCACCTGACTTAAGATCCTTTTGGGTCTGGACCCAAGAGTCTTAAATGCATTTCCCTGGCTGCACTTACCTAACATCTTTCCTAAATCAGCTGTTCCAAAGCTGGTCTTGTTCTTGTACCACACACAATGATCATTCTTCTTTAGGCAGTTTGTTCTTGAATTTAATGTTAGATGCTGTAGTATATGGATTTATTTGCAGATAAATTCACAATATCTTATGAAATTATGGCAATGGAATAACGTCCTGCTCTTTGTACTTTGGCCTCAAGAAATGTTATTGTTCACTAAGTTAAGTATAATAATGTTAAAATAAATATACTTGTTCTCTCATTCTGTCACTATAGATTATCATTATGGCCTTGCACTAATGTGCTATTTTCCACATGTCCAGGTATTTACAGGACTCCCTCATGCTTTGAAACAAGCCATTACATATACAGCAAAAGCACTGTTCTCAGTCTAATCATGTATTGCTTCGCCTCTGTTTTTTCCCCGAGGCTGCTTTGTTTTCTGGAACCTTACAATGTACTTACAAAAATCTAATGTACTTGGTGCCTACTTCTTTAAAAAATCCTGTGTAAAATGGCAGCAGACAGCAATCACACGTGGTTAAAATCAGCCATCATAGAATAATAGAAAATTCTGTGCTAGAAGTGACCCACCAGAGTCACTTCTAATTTTTTTTTTTTTATTATTAGTCAGATAGTTGTCTGGAAGAGGAAATGAGGAACAGTTTTTTAAAGCATCTTTAACAATTCTTTGTGGTTCAGATCGTCTGATCCAAAGCACTGCTAGCAGCTGCACTATTAATGTGCATTATCCAGAGAGAACTGAGCAGACTCTCCTTTTCTTTCTTTCTTCTTTTCTCTGAAAAATTCACTGAAACTATTACAGAAGTTCCAATCCCATGCTCCAGACGGGCGAGCACAGAGGAACACATGATGGTTCACTTGCTACTTATGTGTTTGTGTGTCTGTCCAACAAACACTGACGGTCTGGCCTAAGTACTCACTTGAAGGGACTGGGAAACGCTCCAAAATTCCCTAGTTCAGATGTGCCCAAAGAAGCTCTCTTGGCAACATTTACTTTTAGTATCCTTTGCAGTCCCTACTGACACACACCTCATACTGATTTCAAAGGAAAATTTTATGAATCCATACTGACATTTTCAACAGGGACACTTTCAACACTGACACTTTGAACACACTGACCTTAACCTTCTATAAGTGTAGCATCTTTAGCCCTTCCATTTCTGTATATTGGCCGGAAATAAGTACTTTGGTTACTTCTTTTTGATAGTGGCTTCTGCATGATCTCAACAGGATAAATTACTGATGCAAGTCATGTGGAAAGGGTTCTGAGATAAAACACTGAGAAGAAATGAATGGGGTGGATTGGAGGCTATTGTACAACAGCATTTGCAAATGCCATCAAGGAGCGTGGAGGAGACACCTGGTCTAGGCAAGTAATGGGAATTAATTGTTCTGCAAAGTAAAAAACAAAGCTGATATGCAAGACAGAGGGAGAGAAGCCACTGGGGAGGTGTTCATAGGGCAAGTTTCTGACTCTCACTCCAAGCTAGCTCAGGTGCCACCACCCTGACGGTACTTTGGAGGAGCACAGCAGCAGCCAGCCTGCCTCTTCTCCTGGTGCAGCATGGGCAATCCCTAACTTTCACACCAAGCAGCAACTGGGCAAGGTGTGCCGGAAGGCACTGCACCCTGTCAGAGCCAGCAAGAGTGCCTCAGAGCTGGGTGAAAATGCAGCAGGAGTCTGCCCACAGACAACTGTAAAACAGGCAGTGGTTGCAGGAGGACGAGCAGATCGAGCAACAAAGCAAGATCTGAGGATAGAGCTGGTGTGTGAGGACAGGGCTGGGAATCAATAGCTAATTCTGGAGTCTGTCAGGAGACCACAGTCCCAAAAGAATGCTGGCTTTGCTATATAAGCACAGCCCCAAGCCCTGATACTGGGTTTTGTCTTTCCTTAGTCTGATGTCTTACAAGTAAAGAGAGAAAAGATGCTACAGGGATAGCATCTGCTGCCCTCTAAAAACCACTACCAAGAGCTGAGACAGATGGAGGTGTCTCCCTGTCTGTAATGCTTGAATCAGCAGCTTTTGTACAATGTAGCTTCAAAGTTGCTCAAACTTCAAAGTAGCTTGTTTATGACTGCTGCAACCTTAATGAGTGCTTAACTTGTGGCAGAAATGTCCAGCTGCCTGTCTTTGTGGTGATGGACACAGAGATAATCCCAATTTGCTCTAACACAAATGGCAGAAATAGTGGGATCTATGACTCTTCCAAAAGGTTGCTATTGTTGAGCCGAGCAGTACTCAGCGTTAAACAGAAGGTCTTGGGAGGTGAGGTCTTGCTAGAATCACCTACAGGGACTATTGATGTCTCTGCTAAAGCAAAGTCAATGGCATGGAGAGAAAAGACCTGCTGGAGAACAGAAGAGAGAAAATACTCAGAAGCTGATTAATACTCCACTGGCTACCATTCTGGATAGGAACAAATCTTCAGAATTTTCAGTTTTGACCAAAAAAAAAGGTTGAAATTTTCATTATCTGTGACACAGGCATGCCAAATGCTTTTCAAAAAATATTACTGTCATGTTTTCTTGTATCTACCACAATATGAGTTATACTGGCCTGACTGTACTGGAACACTTCCAGATATAGGTATAGTGAGGGCTTGTCCATTACTAGGATAGACTGCCTTGAGTTTCTTTGCTGGGTGGGTCTACTACACTGCAATACCTTCAGAATATATGAGGAACTGCTCATAATTCCTGTTTCTGAAAAAAAAAAAAAGATTGAGCAAGGGGCAGGGAAGGGGTGGGGGGGAAGCCTTAGGGGTATGAAGCAAGACATCTGACTCAAAACCTAGATTCAGTTTGTTTCCAAGGTAGATTCAAGGAGGTAGAGCAATTAGATGTTTCAAAGGTAGCTATTAACCATTCCCTGAAATTCTCCAGTGGTCTATCTTCTAAAGAAACCTGCACTGATAATAAGAAGAGAAAACCAGTTTTGAAAGCAATCACCAGCTTGGGATTAGGGGAATTTGATAAGAAAGATACCTGTGTGAGTCAAAGGATTTAGTGCAGGGTAGCCAGCAATGAGGAAGATGAAGTCTTCCTTTGGATTTAAACTCTTCATCTCGGGTTTTCTGCCTTTAACCAAACTGCACCTGGTACTGCTTATAAGGAATGTAAGATAAATCAGACATGACATTTACAACGCTTTCATGCAACTTCCTATTACTTTTACTTAGATTACTTGCTGTAATGGTGGCTTTGTATAGACACTTCCTCCTAGACAAGAGACACTTATGATTTGTAATGAGCAACAGCAAAAGGTAACAGAGTTTAGAACTGACAGCTGCCTCACAGTCATATTTAAAGGGTTTGCAGACTTCGCCCTTTTGTGCTCCTCCACTAATACCCAAGTGGGATGCAGGTGATCAGCAGCTTGGAGAAGCAGTGAGGAGCACAAGCAAGATAAAAATTGGCTACTTATCCAGTAGCCTTCTGTCTGGTGCTTTCCAGACTTGAAACCTAGACACTGTCTTGTGCCCTCAAACCAAGAAACCCAGAAACCCTCTGTCTGGTGCCTTCAAATCAAGCGGGGGCACGAGCAAGACAGCCAGTTCTGGTGGCAGGAAAAGTAATTTTTTCCACAAGGACCACAGGTGTGAGAGACATGGCTGGGAGCAAGGTGGATATCTGGTGGTCAGTTCAATCCCAAACCACCATTGGAAGGAGCTCACGGGGAGAAGATGGTGTGAGCTGCCCTAGCAAGCAGATAATGGGTTGGTCACACCTGATCCAGGAGAATTTGCCTACATTAAACCACAAAGATGCTTGAGTGATTTAATGGTTCAAGGATGTCAGCTCAACACTGCAAAGATTATATTTGCACATAAACACCTGCATTCCTATGAAAAGCTCATGTTTTTTTGTAAGAGTGGCACTGATTCTTCTGTGACTTGAGTTACTGCCAATATGAGTTAGTTAGCCTCCTATATGCACCTTTATTTTTCTTCCAAAGGCTGCAGGGACATCATTAATAAAACTGGAGCATAACGCTTCTTAGTGTGGAGGTGTTAAATTGTTTGAATTTAAATAAATGTGGAAAATTGATATCTCTATTTGTCTTTATTTGGTATTCCTCATCGTCCATGTAAAAATTTTCAGTCATTCAATAAGATAACAGAAAATATGGTATAGCACTGTCAACTCTTTTTTTTTTTTTTAATTTTCCCTAATTTCTTCTTGAGGATCCAGATCATTAAATCAGGAGACTGCAAAGTAAAATTCCTTTACTAAAAAGTGTTCTTATCCAAACTTGCAAAGAAATTTAAAGCGAATGAAATTTAAAGGCTCAAAAGCCAAGAAAAACCAAAACGGCTAAAGTATTTTAATAGGAAAAAAACCACATAATTTTTAAACAATCCTATGATTTTTTGAGGCTGACTCATGATTCTGTAATGTTTAAAGTTGGCAATACTGATACCATGTGATTTAGATGACTAATCACAGACTGAAAAGCTAATAATCAAAGTAAGCAGTTTGTGAAGTACCCACAGACTAGAAAATATGTATCTCAACTACTCAGCAAAGGCTTATGTATAAATTGACAACAAATAGAATCAGTTTATATAACTGCTTCACAAAGAGAGAAAAGAGCTAATCAGTTAATCAGTTATTTTATTTGTATCACATAATGCTACCAGCTGCAGTACTGAGTGTGAAGAGGGAAGAGCATGAAATGGATAGAATAACAGGGTAGCGTTTCAGCACTGCATTCACAGGGAACAGGGGAGTGTGGATGGAATTCGGCAAGCAAAACTCAAGAGTAAAAACTGTCTGAAGTAAGGCTGCAATTACACTGCACACCAGATGAAAGCATACCTGGGGGAAGGAGGGAGGCAAGCACAAAAGAAAGTCAGGAGAGAAGTGATCTTCTGGCAATAAAGAGTTAATCTGGGTTCAAAATGCAGTCCATGCGAGATGACTATGGGGAAGACTAAAGAGAATGAAAGCAGAAGAGGAAACATCATTTGCAGACAGGTGGAGGCAACAGGGGTGACTCCTGGTTTCTTGGTGGGTTTTCTGATTAGATCAATTGTTTGTGCACAGTAGTTCTCAGCTGGGCTCTTTCCAATCTTTTATCTCATCTGATGGTAAGCAGACAGCAGAAGGAGGTATATGTAGCACGTGCTTGGCACTAGATATATTTCCTAACAAGAAGATGGATTTTTTTCTGAAGCTCTGCTCATAGCAAAGTGATGTTGGCAGAAGCTAAAGCATCTACACATATTGAAGCTGCTCAATCAGCCTAGTTCCCTTAAAGTAAAAATGACAAGGAAGGATGATTTCTAATTTTCAGAAGTTAAAGAGGAACTGAAGAAATACAGCTAATATGGTGGAACTTAATTTATTGACTTGCAAAGGCAGAGAACAAAACCATTTTGAAAAGAAACACTACACATTTCTCTGAATTAGTATTTTTGTTGCTACTTCATTGGAAAATATAAAGAATGTGCAGCATTGGCCCACAAATTTGTGTCTTCTTTATATAAAATTTATATTCTCTTTATCTAAAATTCAATAGAGCTGTTAGTAGTTTCAGAAAATTTGCCCGCAAAGGCATATTTAATTACAAGTCTGCCAAATGGGAGTTTCGTTTTCTTTTGAAGAACCTGTTTTAGGCAGAGTATTACATTAGTAGGATCTCTAATCTGGTCCTGCATGGAAGCTCATATATCCCTGGGAAAAGGAAAAGACGGCACACACTGCTTGAAAATGAAGGTTCAACAAAAGCAAGCAAACCCAAGAAATTGCAGTGAATGGAGAAGAGTGATCCATCTGCATTAGGGCTTCCTATAGCAGCTGTCACTGATCAGCCATCATTGTAATGTCTAAGGTGCTGCAAAATTCAAAGGTAGATCCCAAAATTCAAAGGAAGATTGCAGACTAAATGGGAAAGACAGACGGATGTATTTCACAGCTGTCATCCAGATAGGAAAGCTGTTCCATTCCTTACTCCAGATGGAGAGCAGCTCACATTCGGACACAGGGAATGAGGGGGTGACTGAAATGCAGGGATTCATTCATAAGCTGCATGTACAATGCAGCTCCTTTGAACACAGTAATGTATTGCAGTAATGTATTGTGAAGGTGGTGGGGCATCAGCATAATTAATCCCCTCACGTAAGAAAGGTAGGGATCACTGAAGGGAGCACTGTTGCAGGATACATGCCTCACATTCAGAGCATGTCTGTTTTGCTTTTACATTTATTTTTAATAAATGCTTTAATATTAACTATGGCACTCTAACTGCAGGGGACCCTTGTCTGGTGACAACTTTCTGCCTCTGTTGACACAATTTCTTAATTGTGTGAGATTTACCCAATAATATAAATATTTTTATAGAAAGGCATGCAAGCACACAAAGGAAAAAATATTTACGTAAATATATTGGGGCGGGTGACAGAAATGTCAATAACAAAAAGTCATAACAATGCCTCATGCAAAAAAAAAAAAATGGAGAACTATACCTGGGGTGCATCAGGCAGTGCATCATAAGCTGCTAAAGGGAGGGGATTGTCCCACTCTGCTCTGTACTGGGGCTGTCTCACCTTGAAAATTGTGTCAGTCGTGGGTGCCACAATATAAGCTAAAGGAGGGCCACAGGAATGGTGAAAGGCCTTGAGTGGAACCTGTATGAGGAGCTGCTGAAGTCACTTGGTCTGTTCAGCCTGGAGAAAAGGAGACTGAGGGGAAACCTCACTGCAGTTACACCTTCCTCGTGAGGGGAAGAGGAGAGGCAGACCCTGATCTCTTCCCTGTGATCACCAGTGACAGGACCCAAGAAAACGGCATGAAGCTGAGCCAGGGGAGGTTTAGGCTGAATATCAAGGAAAAGTTTCACACCCAAAGGGTGTTTGGGCACTGGAACAGGCTCCCCAGGGAAGTGGTCACAACACCAAGCCTGACAGAGTTCAAGAAGCATTTGGACAAGAAGACTCAGGCACATGGTGTGACTCTTGGGGATGGCCCTGTGCAGGGCTTGGATTTAGACTCAATGTTCGTGATGGGTCCCTTCCAACTCAGCATATTCCATGATTCTTGATTCTATGAAACATACATGAAGTGGACAGAAGTTGCTATAAAGGCTCATAAAGAGCAACTCACCACGCAATATACTGTCAATGTACTGATGAAAGAACCCTGTGTATTTTCAAGGGGTGTTTTTAATATCCAGAGAATTTCAATGCATTTATTTTACTGAAAAAATCATAATATTCATGCAAAACATATAAAAATTAAAGTGAAATAAATCTTGATTATTCTGCCTGTGTATATAGACTTTGTAGAGCACATACTGTATATTCTGTGTGTTCTTACTATTCATACCATTTGATATGTGTTTACAAGATATGATATTGTTCCACCCAGCTCACCTCTCCCTAGATGCTTGTAAACTAACATACTGATCTAACAATAGACATTAAATATGACAGTCTGGGGATCGCCTTGGGGAACTCAAACATTTCTATTTTATTTCATGAACACTTTGCAAGCTCATACCCTTGTTTATGGTTTTTATTGCAACCTTGCATTGTTTGTCTTGCTTCAAGGAATGGAGATACTGATATATGAGGGGTGGTTTGCATGTGCTTCTCTCTTTTATTTTTCCTAAGAATAAAGTCTGATTAATGTACAAAAGGCTTTGCCAGAAGCCTGCCTGTCCCTGACTGAAACTGTCACAGCCTCTGCAGAATGAAATGGCAGCATGGGGGAAATGCAAAGGGATTGTGTACAAGCTGTAATGAGACAGAGTCTCAACACAGCTCTGGAGGGAAAAAGGAACAGCACCCCTGAGCTCAGCCCACCAGAGAGACCCCGGCCTTGGCCTCTATATCCACAGGAGTCTTTGAGTGCTGATAAGGGTCAGGCCAGAGCACCCAAGGGTTTGGACATAAGTCAGGGAGTTCTGAAAGACCAAGATCACCTCAGTGCCAGTGGGATGGTTATGAGAAGAGATCAGGACTGCAGGATGCCTCCACTAGAGTAACTGCAGTCTAACGCCTGATGCAACAAGCTCTAGAGTCATCTTGCAGAGAGGAGGCTCCCAGTAAAGCCCTGAAACTCTACCAGAAACTCCTTTATCTCAGGGCACTGCTCTGCTCTTACAACCATTAGCTCATTGCAGCTGTGTATCTCTATCTGAACAATTTATTTCTTCCCTGAAAAACTGTAAAATGTTGTGCATAATGACAACAAAATCTAAAAATTGGCAGTGCTTTATGCATGGACATGAATTCTTGCATTTCAGCCTGCATGACACCCAACAAAAAGCTGCCTCATATCCACCAGCACCTCCACCTTATTTCACTCTCCATGCTCACACCTCTGCTTGCTATGCAGCCTCTCAGATGACCACTGAAGCCTCCATAAGTAGAGTTCTTTGCTGAAGACCTGTTAGCCTCCAGCAGATCTGTGATTTTTGGTAGAGAAAGGGAAAACAGGCAGCCGTCTCACAGTACTGCTTGGGTACATTTGATCTCTGAGAACTGCCAGGATATAACCCACAAATCCCCCACTGATGATGATGCTGTTAGATCCCTGATGCACAACTAACAGACTGTTTAGAAGCGAGTGACTGTGGCCCCAAGGAAAACCTGAAAGCAGACAACCAGCATAGCTGCAGTGCAGCAGCTCTGGGCCCAGGACTGCGATGGCGAGCTCGTCACACAGCAGCAGGGGGCCTGGGGATGAGAGAGGGCTGTGGGCAGGAGCCCACCTGTCAGACAGCAGGGACCCCCAGTGCCACAGAGAGCTGCCAGAGAGGCTGGGAGTACCAAAAAGACAAACCACCACAGCCATGAAGGTGCTGTACATACAGCGGATGGGATCCACATGACTCATACCCCTGCTCTCCATAGGCAACAGAGAGAAGCAGGCACCCTGAGAGAGACATCCAGATGGGTTTCTATGGCAGACAGATGAGCCATCTCTGAAAGCCTGTTCTCTCCATTGACTGCAAAGGCTGACTAGGATCCACAGGATCCACAGCAGTGTACTCTGTGGCTCAAAATAATTGAAAATTATTTCACCAAAGTTAGCTTGACTCTATTTTTCAAATATATACCTCGTCTAGGACTTCTATATATTCTGAATTTTGAAAACAAATTGTTTATTTCTGCTGGTTTAAATACTATAGTTGCCTACCAGTCAGTTTTGTATTTTGCTTCTTTTATATTACATGATCATAAGCATTAAAGTTTTTTATTATAATATTTATAAGTATATTTACATACATTTATCTAGCCTACCCATAAACATGTGAACATGGATTTTTTTAAAAATTTTGCTCTCAGCCTTCACTGTCAAGTATCATTGCTGTTTTAAAAAGAATTCATATGAATATTTACATTTGAAAGTGTGCTACTAGAGATTTACAGTATGCTCTCACATGCTGCATCTCAAACGCATATAATGGTATACATCTTATTTTAGTCACTAGACTTGAGCATAGTCTGTTTTATATTTTGCTGGGTTCTTCTGAAATCTTTGAAACAGAAATCAATTACCACTGATTTCAAGGGGCTTTGGACTGGACTTCCTATTATCTTATTAAGAGAAGTGGCCTGGTTTACTTCTATTTTAAAATTCTCCCTAAGTTGGAAGGCACAATAATAGCACTGTCACTCTGAGAAATGCCATACACCTCACCTGAAAAGACATGTTTGGAGATGTAACACAGGCATCTGGAAAGAAAACCCTGTAATTACTGTAAAAGTCACAGGTACTGTGTGGTTGGAAGCAAAGAGTAGCAAATGTGGTGGCTCACCTCAGGCTTATTACCTGCTTCATCCTGCTGTATCATCCACTCCCACCTAGGCAGATGTTCATATTTCAAGTTCTACTTAGGAAGCTGAGGCTAAATCCCCAAGTCCCTCACCAAAACTGATGTTAATTTAACTTCATTTTCAGCCATAGGTTCTTGCTGTGCTTTTGCCTGCAAGGTAGGAAAGCATGCGTCTGTCAGACTCTTTTACTCCACTCGAGATTTGTGTTCAGCAGTCTGGGGACCTCCCCACCTTCCCTTCCACAGGAACAGACATCCCTGCTGGCATGCCCCTCACAGAGCTCTGTGCCTCTGCTGCTGTGGGTGGCCCCCCAGGACCTCCCCCCAGCACCTCCATGTCTGCTGGGAATGCCACCAGCAGCCTGCAGCACTTGGACTGCCACCCTCCCATTAGGGACAAAGCTTCATCTCAGCTTCTGCCTCACACTCCTTGCCCATATGCCTTCATTCTTCATTCTCAATTCATTTTATTGCACTTAAATTAATAAAACAAAATAACGAACAGAAACTGTTTAGAGAAAAATCCACATAATTTCGTAGCATCTATGTGCCTTCTGCATGCTTTACCAGCCATGTTTTCATTTAGACCACTGCCAAAAGTACTGAGCAGCTTTCAGTCAATAACCAGTCTCTGCAGATCCCCCCCAGGAAAAGACATAGTCAAACCTGAAAATGAGACACTTGTTTATTCCTCCTAACACAGTTGTAGGTTTTAATCAAAATACCCTGCGATACCAGGCCAAATACTTCAGAGAAATGAAATTGCTTCTGAATCCACACAGTTGTTTCCATCAACCAATCTATAGTCCTGTCAAAGAAACATAATGGATTTATTTGACAAGTCTTCCTTGCCATCAAACCATATTGACTGGCATTATTTATGTTTGTTAACCTATCCTTTCTGTTGAGTCTTCCAGGGCAACTGTTCCAGTATTACAGTGGAATCCAGATTCATGTAAGAGGGGGTGTGTATGTGTTCTAGGTCCCATTTTCTACCCTCAACATTTGAACTACATTATAGCACTTTTTTGAGTTTCTGAAGTCTTCTTAGCTCTCCAGGATTCACACTAGTGGTTCAGAAGCCGCCTCAGCTATTTCCTCCATAACTTTTTTGGGGGGGATTACTCAGAACTGACAACCTGGAAAAGCTTGGAAGACTTCCATCATCCAAGACAGGCTCACAGCTTTCACGGAGAGCTGTCTGCCTTTTGCCAAGACAACAAGCAGTGCTCATCCACTTCACAAAAAGGGAGAGCTGGAGAAACAGGGAGTGTCCCAAAGAGTCAAGGTTGCTGCGCCCATTGTTGCTGTTCCCATGCACATCTTCTCAACAGGAAATACACACCTTTATTAGCATTTTGCCATTTTCTTCTGAATACAATCATAATTAGTGTAATTATTTTGCAAAGAGATCCAAAAAATTGCTGCAGAACATGCACGCTTCCAGATGGATTTCTCAAGGTGAAGTGCTGATGGTAATACAATTGCTACTACACCTCCTAAATAACCATAAATTCAATGGGAGAAAATGAGGCAACCTACCTTGAGCTCCAGTAGGAGAAAATAAGGAGAGAGAACTCAGATTGTATCATAAGGACAGGGAGGAAATCAAAGGATAATGATTTGTCTTTTGTGTTTTAAATGCAGTATTTTGTCTGTCAGATTCATTCATCTGATACAAAGAAGAGCAATAGCATACACTTCCAAGATAAAATCAATTATGTATTATCTTAGAGTTGTACAATCTCATTCTCCACAGAGGCCTTAGTATGACTTACATATAGCATAATCCTTATTCCAGATCTCTGAACAAAGCTAAATTTTACTGACAGTTCACTCTACAAATTCCAGTTTATGGTTTTTCCTGCTTGACCATCTCTGCTTGAAGTAGAATATGAATCTTGAAATATAATTAAAATAAAGGAGCAAATTAAGACTTGTTTGATTTAATTCATTATCTCAGAGCACTTCTGCTTAAAATACCCTCCTATATTTCATGTCAGTTTTTTAAATAAGTGAAAAAAGGCTTTGTTCCTCAAAAACTCCCAAACTGCGGCCAAGTTAGCCACATTTTAATTAGTTTCTTAATTTATATCCATTATGAACTAAAATAAGGAAATAACTCTTGTTTCTGTATTCCATTAAAGTGTTTCTGTAAAGTTGAAGACTATTTTGTTATCATGGCATTCCAAATTTCAAGCAATCTATTTTTGTAAAAGCTAAAAATAATACATCACATTTCAGATTATCTTCATTTGCCAAGTTTTGGCAGAACCCACAAAGGTACAGCAGACTTTGCTGGAAAATTTGCAGAGTTTACAATGCTTAGTTCATTTTCAAAGGGAGAAGTTCATTTCCATTTCCAAAAAGATTCTTTCAGAAACTCCATGCTTTTTTTGGTTTGTTTTTTTTTTTTTTTTTAGCATGAGGCATTTCAAGCAGTTGAATTTGAGCTTTTTCTTGACTATCTGAGCTGCCATTGTGCTGTGTTTTAGGAGTGTTCTCACTAACAAGACAGTAGCAAGCCTATAAAACATTTCATTCATTCCCTCTGAACAGGTTAATTCCCATTAAGCCATTCCTGTGACATCTCTTAGAGGAAATGGGAATGGAAGGACATCTGCAAGCCAGTGGAACAGTGAGCCTCCATGCAGCACGGCAGAAGGTAGCATGTGAAGTACTAACAGGTAAGCTCCTAACCTGGACAAAACTCTGCTTTGAGAGCATGGACAATGAAAGGTATAGTTAGTACCTTTCATTCAGCGTGTCCAGGGTTCTAGTTTTAAAAGGAGCTGTTATCAGAAAAAAAACCCAGAAAACACAACAATCATAATAACTCAGTCTATTGACAGAACAGCTGAGTGGTGTATACACAGATGTAGTGTGAAATCTTAGGCAGGAATGAGGGAGGGGTCAAATCACCTATGTGAACTGTGCTTTCTTAAGAATAAACCTGAATTCCTAAGCAATTAATATCTTCCAGAAGATCCTCAGTGATGGTATTTTATGGGGAAAATGTGTACAAAGTAAAGTGTAGCACTTAAGCAATGATCGGAAGAGCATTAATCGTAAAGAACAGTATAGAATGATGGTACTCTCAAGTCTACTTGATGTGGGAGTATCTGATGAGAAGAGACATGTTCCCAGCAACCTCTGCAAGATGCAAAATAGATGATTAATGCAAAAGAATCTGGCAGAGACTGATATTCATAACAACCACACAGCTTCTCATGAAGTCTGCACTGAAATGCCATGGTGCAAGTTGAAGAGCCAGATTATTATTATGTACAGCTTTGATCAAGGACATTAGAAAGGCACTGCCTTAAGGTCAATGTGCTCGAGCCCAGCCATCTGCTGCCAGCCCTGTGGATAACAAGAGATGCTCACCCTCCACTCTTCCCTGGTCTGGCTTCCAGATTCCTTGTCAGAGCCACCACCATGCTTGTGTCATGCTTGCTGCCTCTCTGCTCTAGTGTCCCTCAGTGGACATGGATCAACCATATGTTTAGAATAATTTCCCTAATAAGCAACTCTGTATTTTGCATAACTGTGATATTATATAGTCACCATCCACTGAGTGCTATATGTTTCATTGAAAGATAAGGAGGCAAAATGGGAGACATTTATGGGCCCAGGTGCTGCTATATTCAACATTCCTCTCATTCTCCTCTGATTACCTACAGCAACCAGAAAAACTCCACTAGGGAACTAGGAATGCATCTTCTCATGAAAACCGTTTCGTAAAATGAGCATTACAAGACCGTTGTGGTGAGCAAGGGCATAGCCTTGCCCATGGAAATAATTGAGTGAGCAATGTGACCTGAACTGCCATTCCCTTAGGCACTCACTTTCAATCTCCTGGACCTCCCCAGGTGGAATTTTCTTCCATACATGGCTGTCTATGCACTTTCTCACAAAATACACTGGAACATTTCAGAGACTGACAGGAGGTAAGGAAATAGGGTATAAGTTGTTTCCATAGCTGACTAGAGTCAAGCAAGCAGCATCTGTCACTGAGGTGAATGTTCATTAACTTCTCGAACCCTCTTGCTACAGCTCTTCTATCTTCAATGGGCAATTGTTGTTTTTTTTCCCTTGGGTTATCTTTTGTTTGGTATTTTTTTTTACCACATAAGGACAAATACACAGAATGGGATAGTTAAAAATTAATTCTTCTGGTAGTGCATGTGTAACTATTTCAGTGAGTATGGAACCCTAAGCATTCAGAACACAGGCAGTCCCTTCCTCAGAGGAATACCCCCAAGAACCGGCTCTAGCTTTTTTTTATCTTGCTCCATTAAGATTTAATTATTTTTGCAAAAGGAGAAACTCCAAAGGACTTTCCCAAAAAGAATGAACTAAGACATTCAGACTAGTTTCTGGTAAACTAGAAGACAGAAAACTGAGCCCCTTTTGGCAGGAGAAGGAACTGAATACCTCTACATTTAGCTGGGAATGCTACTGTTATTTTATTGCTAGAAACTGGGGCTGCTCCCCAGCATGCTTGCTTTGTGCAAAGTCCTAGTGGGAAAGCAGTTTCGCAGAATGAACCCCACAGATAAGTAATTGTATATCTTATAAATCCTAGGATTTAGGCAAGAGATCACAGCTGCTTCAAAATAACTTCCTACTTCTATCACATCTCCTTGAGGTACAGAGCAATTTGGGCTTTAATAGAAGGGAACTGTCTAGAAAAGCACAGATGGAGCATGTTTTGTGGGGTTTGCGGCTCACAAATACAAACAGAAGGAAGAGGGTAGTGCAGAAATCAAACCCAACAACCCCAGGAGCATCAAAATGATGTAGCAGTTTTTCTCCTTTCCCCTGAGAGACATCTCTATTAGCACAAGGCTGTGTCCCTTCAGCAAATGAATGAAGGAGCTAGGGCCTTCTGATTCCCATGAGACTTGCTCAGTGAGTTGGAGTTTTTGTATCATTTTTGGAGGGTTTTTTAAATGCCCATGAGAGTTTTTGCTAAGTCAGGGCTCAGAATAAGTATGCTCCTTGCTTGATTTCATCTCGGCTCTGATGAAATAGCCTAGTCTCATCATCTGCTGTGCCTTGGTCTACACACCAGCTAGATAGCATTTCTAGTGTGGTATAACACAGTACTCTATAAAGGAAGACTAAGTGGAACCAAGAGCAATCAAACTGTATTTTACAAATCTTTCAGCATATATAGCAAACATAAGTCAGAAAAAAACAGGCTATGAGGTATATTTACCCATACTCTAGGTTAAATCTACAATGGAAAATCCCACTCAGAACCAATTTCCTTATTTCAAGCTTAAGAAAATAGCACACAATTCACATGATATCATACATTCACTGACTGGATAATAGCTGGGGGGAAGACAGCTCACATAGAAATAGATGAGAAGTAGTGGTGAATTCTGCGACAGGTACCTTAGCAAGAGGATACATACATTTTTATATACATATATATACATTTACAAAGTCTAGTAGCAGTAGCTATTTGGACTAACTAAATTACCCTAAATCCTAAAAGCTTCAGACTACCTAGGTAGAATTTAACGAGGCAAAGCTAGACTCTAGGGACACAGTTTAGTGATGGACTTGGCAGTGTTAGGTTAATGGTTGAATTAACGATCTTAAAGGTCTTTAAATGATTCCATGATTCTATCTCTGCAAGTATGTCATCTAATTCTTTTAAGTAACCAACCAAGAACCACAACATTTGAGTTAGATTATATTATTTGAGTACAGGGTACAGCCTGACCATTTATGACAAAATCAGCAAGTCACTTTTCTATTAAAACTTGATGGACATATATATAGATTCAAAAAAAAGGGTTATGCTTATTTTAAGCGTTTAAAAAGAAACAGTCATTTGAAATCTATGGTCTTTCAGGCATTTTGTCTTTGCTATTTGTTTAAGATCCTGTCTTTCATTTACACAAAAGTGTGCATCACAGTGGTTTAGCATAGTATGTGGGAGTGGTTACTTGTAAAAAAAGTACAAGATTATAACAAGACAGTTTATCAAAACTTTGGAGCACAACACAGATTGCAAAGCAGGGTCATTATCCAAGTGATGTACTCCTTTATAAAGCATCAGTCAGCATCAACAGAGAATCAGCTAAACCCCTATATCACCGGAGTTGCTCATTTCAATCTATTTCAACTGCATCAGAACAGTACCAGTATCAGTGAGCTCTAGTTACAGCCCGTGCCAAACTTTGTTTCAGAAAGTGTAGCCACAGTCAAAATGCGTGGCTCCCCAAGGCAGTTCACAGCCCATGCAGTCCTCAGACAGCACTTCACGAAATCCACAGCAAATATAGAGTAATAACTGTAAGAAAAGATTTGAGGCTCAGAAGGAAAAAGACTGGCTGTAGCCAACCATCAAAGACAGATGCATTCCTGGTTTTGTGATGGAAAATTCTGATTTAGCCACCATAAAGAGAAAACATTCTGACCGCAACAGGCAAGTAAGCAAGGCAAGTCTGAAGAGGCATTAACTCTCTGCTCTTTTGTGCCATCCATCCATAACTTCTACTCTTCCAGGGCACAGGGCAATGGCTGATGCAGGGCAATGGCATGGAATATATCCATGCTCTCGTCCACACAACCAGCAGAAAGAGACAATAGCGAAGAGCACAGCGAAGCCCTTGTGCAGCTCTGGGAACATTTGTGCAAGCCAAAGTGTTGCATGTTAAGATCCAGGAAGTGAATTAGGGCTCATTTCCCGGCATCTGAGCTCACAAGGAAGGGCTGGTGTTTAGATCTCTCCCAGCTCTTTCTTTCCCAGCCTAACACATTCTAGGCTATGTAACCTTTCAGAAGTTATTCCAGATCTTTCTCTATCCTTCTTTCTCTTTGCTGTGGTTTGCCCACTTCTACTAATCTTTTTACAAACCAGCTTAAGGAAAATAAAAATGTCTGCTTGGTTTTTATTAGTTATATATTAGCTGCAGCCTTTGAGGAACTCCAATCTTGATTGCTATTTATTATTTTTAAAAGGAATGGGTGATTAATGGGCTTAGTCCTCTCTATAATTTGGATCTCTGGTGAATTTCTGTGTGACTGGATTAGAATACAACAGAAGAAGCAAATATAAGGATCTGTCATTGAAGCTTACAGCATGCACACCAAAGAGAAAAGGTTCCTTTTATTGGCCATGAGGATAAATAACATCCATGTCCACAGTCCTGGAAAAACCTTGCTTCTGCCTGAAATTTAGACTGTCACAGTCCAACTGCCTAACCAAAATGAGACACATATCCATGCTCCACTTCAAATGACAGTGGAGTTATCAACTCTTGTGGAGCTCTACTGTAAGCTTTTACTCCTCTGGTCAGAAAAAGCTATAATATGACCCTGGAAGGTAAGTAACATATAAGCTGTGTAACATGGAGCTACGATGAAGAAAAAGCACTTTAGCTGCATCGTGTCATAAACTAGGTGAGATCAACCACACCAGAGATGTCATTTATCCTCAAGATACTTCAATTTTTGAGAAAAACCCATAGTGGTTTATCCCTACAGTGACTTTACCTCAGGATGGTTTGTGTCAATCGCTTACTCTGCAGCAAAACCACGTTTTTCAAGCCAAAACTGCATGCAGTAGTCAAGGACAAAGAGCAGATATGAAGACAGCAATCAGCCCCTCTTTGGTGTTTGCTGAGCAGTCAAGCCTGGCTGGCAGTTGGACACAAGGCAATTATTGATGTGCAAACAGCACTTTGCACTCAGTTCTAATTTATATATTTAAATAGAAAACACATATTCCACTAAATCTGTTATGTGCATACCCTTCTCCTGCAGCAAAAATTTACTCTTGCAAAGTAAATTTATCTGATCGCAATACAAAGGTTCCATACCATGTTTGCCAAAAGCAAATACAATGCACTGGCCCTACCTCCAGTTTTACTTGGTGCTTTTCTTTCTAAAGAAACACAACATTACAGAATTTTCATGGGTTTCACCACTTTTTTAAAAATTATTTTTGAGGCTGGAGTTATTCCTACAGCAGTTTATACCCCCACTTCCCCCACATCAATTTCCCTTCCTCAACCTTAGGAGTATCCTAGCAAAGGTGATAATATCCATGGGGATATTATCCAAAGCTTGCTCTGCCATGAGATACAGTGACACACAGAGAAGGTTCAGAACCACTGGCTTGGGCGCTAAATGGTTTTGGGGCATGGTGAGGATGGAAGACCTGTGAGTTGCCTCATCTCTGCTTAAGCCCTCAGAAAGCATAGACTGGACCCTGAGCCTCCAA
Organism: Melanocharis versteri; assembly: GCA_013397845.1. Taxonomy (NCBI): domain Eukaryota; kingdom Metazoa; phylum Chordata; class Aves; order Passeriformes; family Melanocharitidae; genus Melanocharis; species Melanocharis versteri. Next base: position 617,402 of record VZTG01008112.1, on the reverse strand, counting down.
ACGTACAGGCTTCTTACTTTGCTTGGCTCTTGTAGTTAGCAGTGAGTTCTGGACATCAGGATAACTGCATGCATTCACACCAGGTGCTAGATATTTTGTCAAGTTACTAGATCTATAGCTTTAAATTATCTGATGCTGAAAATAGTTACAAGCTGAAAGATAAAACAGTACAAAATACCATTCAAAGGCTTCTGTACACTGGGGCCACATATTCACAAACAGTGAACTGAAAGCATGACTTTTGAGGTTATTGTATGTTTGCAGTTGGTCTGCTCCAGAGAAACCAGAGCATCTGGCAGTTATGTGCCTAGGCATCTAAGAAAAGAACATTGAAAATATTAATATTTTCATCCAGGTCAGCAAGAGTGGCTACAAAAGAAATATTAGAAAAAAACCCAATGGAATAAAGAAGATGGCTTTCAAGATTACAGCTACCTTATAGTCAAATAAATATATTTAAATGGCTGGTCTTGGAAAAGGTCATGGTCTTTATGAATCATTCATAATGTATTTCTTACTGGATTACTTTGCATGGGATGACGTGTATCTTCCTCCTTATAAGGAAGGAAGATGTATTTACATCTTGGGCTCAGCCTGTGAATGCAAGGCTCTTAGGTAATTAAATTCTTTAAATCACTGCAAAAGGAAGTAGCCCACTCATGCTAATGGCAATAGTTTAGTTACAAAGCAGACCAGGAACTGAAAGCCATTAAAACTAATACTAAAACTAATATAATATTTCTAGGTTAGTGAGTCTACAATATAAAGAAAACAATAAACTTCACTTGAAGCATGTATCTGGAAAACAAGGGCTTGGATTAATTTCCTTTGGTATGTTCAAGTTTCTTTCCACTAAATCCTTGTTTTACCACCTTAATTCCTCCAGGAACACTTCTGATATCAAAATGTTTTCTGAAAGTATATGTGCTAAATAATTTAAACAGCATTTTTTACTGCATGCATCACATTTTCATTTTTGCTATTAATTTTTCACCATTGTATGATTATTATGCGTAATCAGAAAACAAAGTCAACACCTAGAAAGCAGATGGCTTAAACAGGATTTGAAAATGATGTTGTGATGACTTCTTTTCTACATTATTAGACATACCTATATATTCATAAACAGAGACTACAGAAATATTGACCAACAAAAAATGACATACAAAGAAAATGGAAAATAAAGAGCTGCATCTACTGTATGCACCATGTATGATATATAAATTTATTTACAGCTAATGTAGTTTATAATCCACTTCATCATCAGATACTACAATCCAAAATTGTACTTCAGGTACTGCTTTCCTACTTACAGCAGTGCTAATGAATTACTAAAGAAAAATAAAAAAGTGCCTTACACCTAGTTCTGTTGAAGCATTTTCTGAATTACTGTAACATATTGATTCTTTCAATGTAATAAAGCTAAATCAAATCCCAGCAGCAGATGAACACCTAAAATGGACCTAAGGCTCAGAATGGCTCGTTTCATTTCTTGAATTGTGAGTTCAGGAGAAAAAAAAAAACAACTTACAGTAGAAAATTATTATAATTTTTTAAAATTGTTCAATCCATTAAAAAAAATCCTGAAAGCTCAAAGAAATATAGATAACTAAACACACACTTCCCTTTCCCTCCTACCCCCATCCCCTGGTAAAAATTTTCCTACTAGGACGTCCTGGTTTTGGCTGGGATAAAGTTAATTTTCTTCTTAGTTGCTGGAACAGTGCTGTGTTTTGAGAATAATGTTGATACCACACTGATGTTTTAGTTACTGCTAACAGTGCTTACCCTAAGCCAAGGACTTTTCAGTGTCGCTTGCTTTGCCAGTGAGCAGGTGCACAAGAAGCCAGGAGGGAGCATAGCCAGGCGAGTTGACCCTAACTGGGCAAGGCGATATTCCAGAGCAGGGAACATAATCCCCAGTATATAAACTGGGAGCCGCTCAGGGATGGAGTGGGCATCGGTCAGTGCGTGATGAGGAATTGCATTGGGAATCACTTATTTCTCTTGGGCTTTACTCCTCTATCTCCTTTTCATTACAATTATTATCATTATTATTGTTATTACTATTTTTGTTATTATTGCCATGAGTATGATCCGTATAATTATTATACTTTATTTTTCCTCGAATAATAAACTGTTCTTACCCCAGAGCCCGGGGACTACCTTTTCCCTTCCCGATTCTGCTCCACCCGGGATGGGGCAGGGCGGGGGCCGG